>CAWVNZ010001470.1:0-63907 GCA_963930735.1 Dioctria linearis
GCAATCCCTGGCGTAATTAAAATTTGAGACAGTAAAAAATTATTTTTTGAATAATTTACTATAGAAAAGGCAATCCCTGGCGTAATTAAAATTTGCGACACTAAACAATTATTTTTTGCAAAATTTACTATAGAAAAGGCAATTCCTGGCGTAATTAAAATTTGCGACAGTAAAAAATTATTTTTTGCAAAATTTACTATAGAAAAGGCAATCCCTGGCGTATTTAAAATTTGAGACAGTAAAAAATGAATTTTTGAATAATTTACTATAGAAAAGGCAATCCCTGGCGTAATTAAAATTTGCGACAGTAAAAAATTATTTTTTGCAAAATTTACTATAGAAAAGGCAATCCCTGGCGTAATTAAAACTTGCGACAATACAAAATTATTTTTTGAATAATTTACTATAGAAAAGGCAATCCCTGGCGTAATTAAAATTTGCGACACTAAACAATTATTTTTTTCAAAATTTACTATAGAAAAGGCAATCCCTGGCGTAATTATAATTTGCGACAGTAAAAAATGAATTTTTGAATAATTTACTATAGAAAAGGCAATCCCTGGCGTAATTAAAATTTGAGACAGTAAAAAATTATTTTTTGAATAATTTACTATAGAAAAGGCAATCCCTGCGTAATTAAAATTTGCGACACTAAACAATTATTTTTTGCAAAATTTACTATAGAAAAGGCAATCCTTGGCGTATTTAAAATTTGCGACAGTAAAAAATTATTTTTTGAATAATTTACTATAGAAAAGGCAATCCCTGTCGTAATTAAAATTTGCAACAGTAAAAAATTATTTTTTGAATAATTTACTATAGAAAAGGCAATCCCTGGCGTAATTAAAATTTGCGACAGCAAAAATTATTTTTTGCAAAATTTACTATAGAAAAGGCAATCCCTGGCGTATTTAAAATTTGAGACAGTAAAAAATGAATTTTTGAATAATTTACTATAGAAAAGGCAATCCCTGGCGTAATTAAAACTTGAGACAGTAAAAAATTATTTTTTGAATAATTTAATATAGAAAAGGCAATCCCTGGCGTAATTAAAACTTGAGACAGTAAAAAATTATTTTTTGAATAATTTAATATAGAAAAGGCAATCCCTGGCGTAATTAAAATTTGCGACAGTAAAAAATTAATTTTTGAATAATTTACTATAGAAAAGGCAATCCCTGGCGTAATTATAATTTGCGACAGTAAAAAATTATTTTTTGAATAATTTACTATAGAAAGGGCAATCCCTGGCGTAATTAAAATTTGCAACAGTAAAAAATTATTTTTTGAATAATTTACTATAGAAAAGGCAATCCCTGGCGTAATTAAAATTTGCAACAGTAAAAATGAATTTTTGAATAATTTACTATAGAAAAGGCAATCCCTGGCGTAATTAAAATTTGCGACACTAAACAATTATTTTTTGCAAAATTTACTATAGAAAAGGCAATCCCTGGCGTAATTATAATTTGCGACAGTAAAAATTTAATTTTTGAATAATTTACTATAGAAAAGGCAATCCCTGGCGTAATTAAAATTTGCGACACTAAACAATTATTTTTTGCAAAATTTACTATACAAAAGGCAATCCCTGGCGTATTTAAAATTTGCGACAGTAAAAAATTATTTTTTGCAAAATTTACTATAGAAAAGGCAATCCCTGGCGTAATTAAAATTTGCGACAGTAAAAAATTATTTTTTGCAAAATTTACTATAGAAAAGGCAATCCCTGGCGTAATTAAAATTTGCGACAGTAAAAAATTATTTTTTGAATAATTTACTATAGAAAAGGCAATCCCTGGCGTAATTAAAATTTGCGACAGTAAAAAATTATTTTTTGAATAATTTGCTATAGAAAAGGCAATCCCTGGCGTAATTAAAATTTGCGACACTAAACAATTATTTATTGCAAAATTTACTATGGAAAAGCAATCCCTGGCGTAATTAAAATTTGCGACAGTAAAAAATGAATTTTTGAATAATTTACTATAGAAAAGGCAATTCCTGGCGTAATTAAAATTTGCGACAGTAAAAAATTATTTTTTGCAAAATTTACTATAGAAAAGGCAATCCCTGGCGTATTTAAAATTTGAGACAGTAAAAAATGAATTTTTGAATAATTTACTATAGAAAAGGCAATCCCTGGCGTAATTAAAATTTGAGACAGTAAAAAATTATTTTTTGCAAAATTTACTATAGAAAAGGCAATCCCTGGCGTAATTAAAATTTGCGACATTAAACAATTATTTTTTGCAAAATTTACTATAGAAAAGGCAATCCCTGGCGTAATTAAAATTTGCGACAGTAAAAAATTATTTTTGCAAAATTTACTATAGAAAAGGCAATCCCTGGCGTAATTAAAACTTGCGACAATACAAAATTATTTTTTGAATAATTTACTATAGAAAAGGCAATCCCTGGCGTAATTAAAATTTGCGACACTAAACAATTATTTTTTGCAAAATTTACTATAGAAAAGGCAATCCCTGGCGTAATTATAATTTGCGACAGTAAAAAATGAATTTTTGAATAATTTACTATAGAAAAGGCAATCCCTGGCGTAATTAAAATTTGAGACAGTAAAAAATTATTTTTTGAATAATTTACTATAGAAAAGGCAATCCCTGGCGTAATTAAAATTTGCGACACTAAACAATTATTTTTTGCAAAATTTACTATAGAAAAGGCAATCCTTGGCGTATTTAAAATTTGCGACAGTAAAAAATTATTTTTTGAATAATTTACTATAGAAAAGGCAATCCCTGTCGTAATAAAATTTGCAACAGTAAAAAATTATTTTTTGAATAATTTACTATAGAAAAGGCAATCCCTGGCGTAATTAAAATTTGCGACAGCAAAAATTATTTTTTGCAAAATTTACTATAGAAAAGGCAATCCCTGGCGTAATTAAAATTTGCGACAGTAAAAAATGAATTTTTGAATAATTTACTATAGAAAAGGCAATCCCTGGCGTAATTAAAATTTGCGACAGTAAAAAATTATTTTTTGAATAATTTACTATAGAAAAGGCAATCCCTGGCGTAATTAAAATTTGCGACACTAAACAATTATTTATTGCAAAATTTACTATGAAAAAGCAATCCCTGGCGTAATTAAAATTTGCGACAGTAAAAAATGAATTTTTGAATAATTTACTATAGAAAAGGCAATTCCTGGCGTAATTAAAATTTGCGACAGTAAAAAATTATTTTTTGCAAAATTTACTATAGAAAAGGCAATCCCTGGCGTATTTAAAATTTGAGACAGTAAAAAATGAATTTTTGAATAATTTACTATAGAAAAGGCAATCCCTGGCGTAATTAAAATTTGAGACAGTAAAAAATTATTTTTTGAATAATTTACTATAGAAAAGGCAATCCCTGGCGTAATTAAAATTTGCGACACTAAACAATTATTTTTTGCAAAATTTACTATAGAAAAGGCAATCCCTGGCGTAATTATAATTTGCAACAGTAAAAAATTATTTTTGCAAAATTTACTATAGAAAAGGCAATCCCTGGCGTAATTAAAATTTGAGACAGTAAAAAATTATTTTTTGAATAATTTACTATAGAAAAGGCAATCCCTGGCGTAATTAAAATTTGCGACAGTAAAAAAATAATTTTTGAATAATTTACTATAGAAAAGGCAATCCATGGCGTAATTATAATTTGCGACAGTAAAAAATTATTTTTTGAATAATTTACTATAGAAAGGGCAATCCCTGGCGTAATTAAAATTTGCAACAGTAAAAAATTATTTTTTGAATAATTTACTATAGAAAAGGCAATCCCTGGCGTAATTAAAATTTGCAACAGTAAAAATGAATTTTTGAATAATTTACTATAGAAAAGGCAATCCCTGGCGTAATTAAAATTTGCGACACTAAACAATTATTTTTTGCAAAATTTACTATAGAAAAGGCAATCCCTGGCGTAATTATAATTTGCGACAGTAAAAATTTAATTTTTGAATAATTTACTATAGAAAAGGCAATCCCTGGCGTAATTAAAATTTGCGACACTAAACAATTATTTTTTGCAAAATTTGCTATACAAAAGGCAATCCCTGGCGTATTTAAAATTTGCGACAGTAAAAAATTATTTTTTGCAAAATTTACTATAGAAAAGGCAATCCCTGGCGTAATTAAAATTTGCGACAGTAAAAAATTATTTTTTGCAAAATTTACTATAGAAAAGGCAATCCCTGGCGTAATTAAAATTTGCGACAGTAAAAAATTATTTTTTGAATAATTTACTATAGAAAAGGCAATCCCTGGCGTAATTAAAATTTGCGACAGTAAATAATTATTTTTTGAATAATTTACTATAGAAAAGGCAATCCCTGGCGTAATTAAAATTTGCGACACTAAACAATTATTTATTGCAAAATTTACTATGGAAAAGCAATCCCTGGCGTAATTAAAATTTGCGACAGTAAAATATGAATTTTTGAATAATTTACTATAGAAAAGGCAATTCCTGGCGTAATTAAAATTTGCGACAGTAAAAAATTATTTTTTGCAAAATTTACTATAGAAAAGGCAATCCCTGGCGTATTTAAAATTTGAGACAGTAAAAAATGAATTTTTTGAATAATTTACTATAGAAAAGGCAATCCCTGGCGTAATTAAAATTTGAGACAGTAAAAAATTATTTTTTGCAAAATTTACTATAGAAAAGGCAATCCCTGGCGTAATTAAAATTTGCGACAGTAAACAATTATTTTTTGCAAAATTTACTATAGAAAAGGCAATCCCTGGCGTAATTAAAATTTGCGACAGTAAAAAATTATTTTTTGCAAAATATACTATAGAAAAGGCAATCCCTGGCGTAATTAAAATTTGAGACAGTAAAAAATTATTTTTTGCAAAATTTACTATAGAAAAGGCAATCCCTGGCGTAATTAAAATTTGAGACAGTAAAAAATTATTTTTTGCAAAATTTACTATAGAAAAGGCAATCCCTGGCGTAATTATAATTTGCGACAGTAAAAAATGAATTTTTGAATAATTTACTATAGAAAAGGCAATCCCTGGCGTAATTAAAATTTGAGACAGTAAAAAATTATTTTTTGAATAATTTACTATAGAAAAGGCAATCCCTGGCATAATTAAAATTTGCGACACTAAACAATTATTTTTTGCAAAATTTACTATAGAAAAGGCAATCCTTGGCGTATTTAAAATTTGCGACAGTAAAAAATTATTTTTTGAATAATTTACTATAGAAAAGGCAATCCCTGTCGTAATTAAAATTTGCAACAGTAAAAAATTATTTTTTGAATAATTTACTATAGAAAAGGCAATCCCTGGCGTAATTAAAATTTGCGACAGCAAAAATTATTTTTTGCAAAATTTACTATAGAAAAGGCAATCCCTGGCGTAATTAAAATTTGCGACAGTAAAAAATTAATTTTTGAATAATTTACTATAGAAAAGGCAATCCCTGCGTAATTATAATTTGCGACAGTAAAAAATTATTTTTTGAATAATTTACTATAGAAAGGGCAATCCCTGGCGTAATTAAAATTTGCAACAGTAAAAAATTATTTTTTGAATAATTTACTATAGAAAAGGCAATCCCTGGCGTAATTAAAATTTGCAACAGTAAAAATGAATTTTTGAATAATTTACTATAGAAAAGGCAATCCCTGGCGTAATTAAAATTTGCGACACTAAACAATTATTTTTTGCAAAATTTACTATAGAAAAGGCAATCCCTGGCGTAATTATAATTTGCGACAGTAAAAATTTAATTTTTGAATAATTTACTATAGAAAAGGCAATCCCTGGCGTAATTAAAATTTGCGACACTAAACAATTATTTTTTGCAAAATTTACTATACAAAAGGCAATCCCTGGCGTATTTAAAATTTGCGACAGTAAAAAATTATTTTTTGCAAAATTTACTATAGAAAAGGCAATCCCTGGCGTAATTAAAATTTGCGACAGTAAAAAATTATTTTTTGCAAAATTTACTATAGAAAAGGCAATCCCTGGCGTAATTAAAATTTGCGACAGTAAAAAATTATTTTTTGAATAATTTACTATAGAAAAGGCAATCCCTGGCGTAGTTAAAATTTGCGACAGTAAAAAATTATTTTTTGAATAATTTACTATAGAAAAGGCAATCCCTGGCGTAATTAAAATTTGCGAAAGTAAAAAAATAATTTTTGAATAATTTACTATAGAAAAGGCAATCCCTGGCGTAATTATAATTTGCGACAGTAAAAAATTATTTTTTGAATAATTTACTATAGAAAGGGCAATCCCTGGCTTAATTAAAATTTGCAACAGTAAAAAATTATTTTTTGAATAATTTACTATAGAAAAGGCAATCCCTGGAGTAATTAAAATTTGCAACAGTAAAAATGAATTTTTGAATAATTTACTATAGAAAAGGCAATCCCTGGCGTAATTAAAATTTGCGACACTAAACAATTATTTTTTGCAAAATTTACTATAGAAAAGGCAATCCCTGGCGTAATTATAATTTGCGACAGTAAAAATTTAATTTTTGAATAATTTACTATAGAAAAGGCAATCCCTGGCGTAATTAAAATTTGCGAAAGTAAAAAAATAATTTTTGAATAATTTACTATAGAAAAGGCAATCCCTGGCGTAATTATAATTTGCGACAGTAAAAAATTATTTTTTGAATAATTTTCTATAGAAAGGGCAATCCCTGGCTTAATTAAAATTTGCAACAGTAAAAAATTATTTTTTGAATAATTTACTATAGAAAAGGCAATCCCTGGAGTAATTAAAATTTGCAACAGTAAAATTGAATTTTTGAATAATTTACTATAGAAAAGGCAATCCCTGGCGTAATTAAAATTTGCGACACTAAACAATTATTTTTGCAAAATTTACTATAGAAAAGGCAATCCCTGGCGTAATTATAATTTGCGACAGTAAAAATTTAATTTTTGAATAATTTACTATAGAAAAGGCAATCCCTGGCGTAATTAAAATTTGCGACACTAAACAATTATTTTTTGCAAAATTTACTATACAAAAGGCAATCCCTGGCGTATTTAAAATTTGCGACAGTAAAAAATTATTTTTTGCAAAATTTACTATAGAAAAGGCAATCCCTGGCGTAATTAAAATTTGCGACAGTAAAAAATTATTTTTTGCAAAATTTACTATAGAAAAGGCAATCCCTGGCGTAATTAAAATTTGCGACACTAAACAATTATTTTTTGCAAAATTTACTATAGAAAAGGCAATCCCTGGCGTAATTATAATTTGCAACAGTAAAAAATTATTTTTTGCAAAATTTACTATAGAAAAGGCAATCCCTGGCGTAATTAAAATTTGAGACAGTAAAAAATTATTTTTTGAATAATTTACTATAGAAAAGGCAATCCCTGGCGTAATTAAAATTTGCGACAGTAAAAAATTAATTTTTGAATAATTTACTATAGAAAAGGCAATCCCTGGCGTAATTATAATTTGCGACAGTAAAAAATTATTTTTTGAATAATTTACTATAGAAAGGGCAATCCCTGGCGTAATTAAAATTTGCAACAGTAAAAAATTATCTTTTGAATAATTTACTATAGAAAAGGCAATCCCTGGCGTAATTAAAATTTGCAACAGTAAAAATGAATTTTTGAATAATTTACTATAGAAAAGGCAATCCTTGGCGTAATTAAAATTTGCGACACTAAACAATTATTTTTGCAAAATTTACTATAGAAAAGGCAATCCCTGGCGTAATTATAATTTGCGACAGTAAAAATTTAATTTTTGAATAATTTACTATAGAAAAGGCAATCCCTGGCGTAATTAAAATTTGCGACACTAAACAATTATTTTTTGCAAAATTTACTATACAAAAGGCAATCCCTGGCGTATTTAAAATTTGCGACAGTAAAAAATTATTTTTTGCAAAATTTACTATAGAAAAGGCAATCCCTGGCGTAATTAAAATTTGCGACAGTAAAAAATTATTTTTTGCAAAATTTACTATAGAAAAGGCAATCCCTGGCGTAATTAAAATTTGCGACAGTAAAAAATTATTTTTTGAATAATTTACTATAGAAAAGGCAATCCCTGGCGTAATTAAAATTTGCGACAGTAAAGAATTATTTTTTGAATAATTTACTATAGAAAAGGCAATCCCTGGCGTAATTAAAATTTGCGACACTAAACAATTATTTATTGTAAAATTTACTATGGAAAAGCAATCCCTGGCGTAATTAAAATTTGCGACAGTAAAAAATGAATTTTTGAATAATTTACTATAGAAAAGGCAATTCCTGGCGTAATTAAAATTTGCGACAGTAAAAAATTATTTTTTGCAAAATTTACTATAGAAAAGGCAATCCCTGGCGTATTTAAAATTTGAGACAGTAAAAAATGAATTTTTGAATAATTTACTATATAAAAGGCAATCCCTGACGTAATTAAAATTTGAGACAGTAAAAAATTATTTTTTGAATAATTTACTATAGAAAAGGCAATCCCTGGCGTAATTAAAATTTGCGACACTAAACAATTATTTTTGCAAAATTTACTATAGAAAAGGCAATCCCTGGCGTAATTATAATTTGCAACAGTAAAAAATTATTTTTTGCAAAATTTACTATAGAAAAGGCAATCCCTGGCGTAATTAAAATTTGAGACAGTAAAAAATTATTTTTTGAATAATTTACTATAGAAAAGGCAATCGCTGGCGTAATTAAAATTTGCGACAGTAAAAAATTAATTTTTGAATAATTTACTATAGAAAAGGCAATCCCTGGCGTAATTATAATTTGCGACAGTAAAAAATTATTTTTTGAATAATTTACTATAGAAAGGGCAATCCCTGCGTAATTAAAATTTGCAACAGTAAAAAATTATTTTTCGAATAATTTACTATAGAAAAGGCAATCCCTGGCGTAATTAAAATTTGCAACAGTAAAAATGAATTTTTGAATAATTTACTATAGAAAAGGCAATCCCTGGCGTAATTAAAATTTGCGACACTAAACAATTATTTTTTGCAAAATTTACTATAGAAAAGGCAATCCCTGGCGTAATTATAATTTGCGACAGTAAAAATTTAATTTTTGAATAATTTACTATAGAAACGGCAATCCCTGGCGTAATTAAAATTTGCGACACTAAACAATTATTTTTTGCAAAATTTACTATACAAAAGGCAATCCCTGGCGTATTTAAAATTTGCGACAGTAAAAAATTATTTTTTGCAAAATTTACTATAGAAAAGGCAATCCCTGGCGTAATTAAAATTTGCGACAGTAAAAAATTATTTTTTGCAAAATTTACTATAGAAAAGGCAATCCCTGGCGTAATTAAAATTTCCGACAGTAAAAAATTATTTTTTGAATAATTTACTATAGAAAAGGCAATCCCTGGCGTAATTAAAATTTGCGACAGTAAAAATTATTTTTTGAATAATTTACTATAGAAAAGGCAATCCCTGGCGTAATTAAAATTTGCGACAGTAAAAAATTATTTTTTGCAAAATTTACTATAGAAAAGGCAATCCCTGGCGTAATTAAAATTTGCGACACTAAACAATTATTTTTTGCAAAATTTACTATACAAAAGGCAATCCCTGGCGTATTTAAAATTTGCGACAGTAAAAAATTATTTTTTGAATAATTTACTATAGAAAAGGCAATCCCTGGCGTAATTAAAATTTGCGACAGTAAAAAATTATTTTTTGCAAAATTTACTATTGAAAAGGCAATCCCTGGCGTAATTAAAATTTGCAACAGTAAAAAATAATTTTTTGCAAAATTTACTATAGAAAAGGCAATCCTGGCGTAATTTAAATTTGAGACAGTAAAAAATTATTTTTTGAATAATTTACTATACAAAAGGCAATCCCTGGCGTAATTAAAATTTGCGACAGTAAAAAATTATTTTTTGAATAATTTACTACACAAAAGGCAATCCCTGGCGTAATTAAAATTTGCGACACTAAACAATTATTTTTTGAATAATTTACTATAGAAAAGGCAATCCCTGGCGTAATTATAATTTGCGACAGTAAAAAATGAATTTTTGAATAATTTACTATAGAAAAGGCAATCCCTGGCGTAATTAAAATTTGAGACAGTAAAAAATTAATTTTTGAATAATTTACTATAGAAAAGGCAATCCCTGGCGTAATTAAAATTTGCGACAGTAAAAAATTATTTTTTGCAAAATTTACTATAGAAAAGGCAATCCATGGCGTAATTAAAATTTGCGACAGTAAAAAATTATTTTTTGCAAAGTTTACTATAGAAAAGGTAATCCCTGGCGTAATTAAAATTTGCGATAGAAAAAATTATTTTTTGAATAATTTACTACAGAAAAGGCAATCCCTGGCGTAATTAAAATTTGCGACAGTAAAAAATTATTTTTTGCAAAGTTTACTATAGAAAAGTTAATCCCTGGCGTAATTAAAATTTGCGACAGAAAAAATTATTTTTTGAATAATTTACTATATAAAAGGCAATCCCTGGCGTAATTAAAATTTGGGACACTAAACAATTATTTTTTGAATAATTTACTATAGAAAAGGCAATCCCTGGCGTAATTAAAATTTGAGACAGTAAAAAATGAATTTTTGAATAATTTACTATAGAAAAGGCAATCCCTGGCCTAATTAAAATTTGAGACAGTAAAAAATTAATTTTTGAATAATTTACTATAGAAAAGGCAATCCCTGGCGTAATTAAAATTTGCGACAGTAAAAAATTATTTTTTGCAAAATTTACTATAGAATAGGCAATCCCTGGCGTAATTAAAATTTGCGACAGTAAAAAATTATTTTTTGCAAAATTTACTATAGAAAAGGCAATCCCTGGCGTAATTAAAATTTGCGACACTAAACAATTATTTTTTGCAAAATTTACTATACAAAAGGCAATCCCTGGCGTATTTAAAATTTGCGACAGTAAAAAATTATTTTTTGAATAATTTACTATAGAAAAGGCAATCCCTGGCGTAATTAAAATTTGCGACAGTAAAAAATTATTTTTTGCAAAATTTACTATTGAAAAGGCAATCCCTGGCGTAATTAAAATTTGCAACAGTAAAAAATAATTTTTTGCAATATTTACTATAGAAAAGGCAATCCCTGGCGTAATTTAAATTTGAGACAGTAAAAAATTATTTTTTGAATAATTTACTATACAAAAGGCAATCCCTGGCGTAATTAAAATTTGCGACAGTAAAAAATTATTTTTTGAATAATTTACTACACAAAAGGCAATCCCTGGCGTAATTAAAATTTGCGACACTAAACAATTATTTTTTGAATAATTTACTATAGAAAAGGCAATCCCTGGCGTAATTATAATTTGCGACAGTAAAAAATAAATTTTTGAATAATTTACTATAGAAAAGGCAATCCCTGGCGTAATTAAAATTTGAGACAGTAAAAAAATTAATTTTTGAATAATTTACTATAGAAAAGGCAATCCCTGGCGTAATTAAAATTTGCGACAGTAAAAAATTATTTTTTGCAAAATTTACTATAGAAAAGGCAATCCATGGCGTAATTAAAATTTGCGACAGTAAAAAATTATTTTTTGCAAAGTTTACTATAGAAAAGGTAATCCCTGGCGTAATTAAAATTTGCGATAGAAAAAATTATTTTTTGAATAATTTACTACAGAAAAGGCAATCCCTGGCGTAATTAAAATTTGCGACAGTAAAAAATTATTTTTGCAAAATTTACTATAGAAAAGGCAATCCCTGGCGTAATTAAAATTTGCGACAGTAAAAAATTATTTTTTTGCAAAATTTACTATAGAAGAGGCAATCCCTGGCGTAATTAAAATTTGCGACAGTAAAAAATTATTTTTTGCAAAGTTTACTATAGAAAAGTTAATCCCTGGCGTAATTAAAATTTGCGACAGAAAAAATTATTTTTTGAATAATTTACTATAGAAAAGGCAATCCCTGGTGTAATTAAAATTTGCGACATTAAAAAATTATTTTTTGCAAAATTTACTATAGAAAAGGCAATCCCTGGCGTAATTAAAATTTGCGACAGTAAAAAATTATTTTTTGAATAATTTACTATATAAAAGGCAATCCCTGGCGTAATTAAAATTTGGGACACTAAACAATTATTTTTTGAATAATTTACTATAGAAAAGGCAATCCCTGGCGTAATTAAAATTTGAGACAGTAAAAAATGAATTTTTGAATAATTTACTATAGAAAAGGCAATCCCTGGCCTAATTAAAATTTGAGACAGTAAAAAATTAATTTTTGAATAATTTACTATAGAAAAGGCAATCCCTGGCGTAATTAAAATTTGCGACAGTAAAAAATTATTTTTTGCAAAATTTACTATAGAATAGGCAATCCCTGGCGTAATTAAAATTTGCGACAGTAAACAATTATTTTTTTGCAAAATTTACTATAGAAAAGGCAATCCCTGGCGTAATTAAAATTTGCGACTGTAAAAAATTATTTTTTGCAAAATTTACTATAGAAAAGGCAATACCTGGCGTAATTAAAACTTGCGACAATATAAAATTATTTTTTGAATAATTTACTATAGAAAAGGCAATCCCTGGCGTAATTAAAATTTGCGACACTAAACAATTATTTTTTGCAAAATTTACTATACAAAAGGCAATCCCTGGCGTATTTAAAATTTGCGACAGTAAAAAATTATTTTTTGAATAATTTACTATAGAAGAGGCAATCCCTGGCGTAATTAAAATTTGCGACAGTAAAAAATGAATTTATGAATAATTTACTATAGAAAAGGCAATCCTTGGCTTAATTAAAATTTGCGACAGTATAAAATTATTTTTTGAATAATTTACTATAGAAAAGGCAATCCCTGGCGTAATTAAAATTTGCGACAGTAAAAAATTAATTTTTGCAAAATTTACTATAGAAAAGGCAATCCCCGGCGCGTAATTAAAACTTCCGACAGTAAAAAATTATTTTTTGCAAAATTTACTATAGAAAAGGCAATCCCTGGCGTAATTAAAACTTGCAACAGTAAAAAATTATTTTTTGCATAATTTACTATAGAAAAGGCAATCCCTGGCGTAATTAAAATTTGCGACAGTAAAAAATTATTTTTTGAATAATTTACTATAGAAAAGGCAATCCCTGGCGTAATTAAAATTTGCGACACTAAACAATTATTTTTTGAATAATTTACTATAGAAAAGGCAATCCCTGGCGTAATTAAAATTTGCGACAGTAAAAATTTAATTTTTGAATAATTTACTATAGAAAAGGCAATCCCTGGCGTAATTAAAATTTGCGACACTAAACGATTATTTTTTGCAAAATTTACTATACAAAAGGCAATCCCTGGCGTATTTAAAATTTGCGACAGTAAAGAATTATTTTTTGCAAAATTTACTATAGAAAAGGCAATCCCTGGCGTAATTAAAATTATTTTTTGAATAATTTACTATAGAAAAGGCAATCCCTGGCGTAATTAAAATTTGCGACAGTAGAAAATTATTTTTTGCAAAATTTACTATAGAAAAGGCAATCCCTGGCGTAATTAAATTTTGCGACACTAAACAATTATTTTTTGCAAAATTTACTATACAAAAGGCAATCCCTAGCGTATTTAAAATTTGCGACAGTAAAAAATGAATTTTTGAATAATTTACTATAGAAAAGGCAATCCCTGGCGTAATTAAAATTTGCGACAGTAAAAAATTATTTTTTGCAAAATTTACTATTGAAAAGGCAATCCCTGGCGTAATTAAAATTTGCAACAGTAAAAAATTATTTTTTGCAAAATTTACTATAGAAAAGGCAATTCCTGGCGCAATTAAAATTTGAGACAGTAAAAAATTATTTTTTGAATAATTTACTATACAAAAGGCAATCCCTGGCGTAATTAAAATTTGCGACAGTAAAAAATTATTTTTTGAATAATTTACTACACAAAAGGCAATCCCTGGCGTAATTAAAATTTGCGACACTAAACAATTATTTTTTGAATAATTTACTATAGAAAAGGCAATCCCTGGCGTAATTATAATTTGCGACAGTAAAAAATGAATTTTTGAATAATTTACTATAGAAAAGGCAATCCCTGGCGTAATTAAAATTTGAGACAGTAAAAATTAATTTTTGAATAATTTACTATAGAAAAGGCAATCTCTGGCGTAATTAAAATTTGCGACAGTAAAAAATTATTTTTGCAAAATTTACTATAGAAAAGGCAATCCCTGGCGTAATTAAAATTTGCGACAGTAAAAAATTATTTTTTGCAAAGTTTACTATAGAAAAGGTAATCCCTGGCGTAATTAAAATTTGCGACAGAAAAAATTATTTTTTGAATAATTTACTATAGAAAAGGCAATCCCTGGCGTAATTAAAATTTGCGACATTAAAAAATTATTTTTTGCAAAATTTACTATAGAAAAGGCAATCCCTGGCGTAATTAAAATTTGCGACAGTAAAAAATTATTTTTTGAATAATTTACTATATAAAAGGCAATCCCTGGCGTAATTAAAATTTGCGACACTAAACAATTATTTTTTGAATAATTTACTATAGAAAAGGCAATCCCTGGCGTAATTAAAATTTGAGACAGTAAAAAATGAATTTTTGAATAATTTACTATAGAAAAGGCAATCCCTGGCCTAATTAAAATTTGAGACAGTAAAAAATTAATTTTTGAATAATTTACTATAGAAAAGGCAATCCCTGGCGTAATTAAAATTTGCGACAGTAAAAAATTATTTTTTGCAAAATTTACTATAGAAAAGGCAATCCCTGGCGTAATTAAAATTTGCGACAGTAAACAATTATTTTTTGCAAAATTTACTATAGAAAAGGCAATCCCTGGCGTAATTAAAATTTGCGACAGTAAAAAATTATTTTTTGCAAAATTTACTATAGAAAAGGCAATCCCTGGCGTAATTAAAACTTGCGACAATATAAAATTATTTTTTGAATAATTTACTATAGAAAAGGCAATCCTTGGCGTAATTAAAATTTGCGACAATAAACAATTATTTTTTGCAAAATTTACTATACAAAAGGCAATCCCTGGCGTATTTAATATTTGCGACAGTAAAAAAATATTTTTTGAAAATTTACTATAGAAAAGGCAATCCCTGGCGTAATTAAAATTTGCGACAGTAAAAAATGAATTTTTGAATAATTTACTATAGAAGAGGCAATCCCTGGCTTAATTAAAATTTGCGACAGTATAAAATTATTTTTTGAATAATTTACTATAGAAAAGGCAATCCCTGGCGTAATTAAAATTTGCGACAGTAAAAAATTAATTTTTGCAAAATTTACTATAGAAAAGGCAATCCCCGGCGCGTAATTAAAACTTGCGACAGTAAAAAATTATTTTTTGCAAAATTTACTATAGAAAAGGCAATCCCTGGCGTAATTAAAACTTGCAACAGTAAAAAATTATTTTTTGCAAAATTTACTATAGAAAAGGCAATCCCTGGCGTAATTAAAATTTGCGACAGTAAAAAATTATTTTTTGAATAATTCACTATAGAAAAGGCAATCCCTGGCGTAATTAAAATTTGCGACACTAAACAATTATTTTTTGAATAATTTACTATAAAAAAGGCAATCCCTGTCGTAATTAAAATTTGCGACAGTAAAAAATTATTTTTTGCAAAATTTACTATAGAAAAGGCAATCCCTGGCGTAATTAAAATTTGCGACAGTAAAAAAATGAATTTTTGAATAATTTACTATAGAAAAGGCAATCCCTGGCGTAATTAAAATTTGCGACAGTAAAAAATGAATTTCTGAATAATTTACTATAGAAAAGGCAATCCCTGGCGTAATTAAAATTTGCGACAGTAAAAAATGAATTTTTGAATAATTTACTATAGAAAAGGCAATCCCTGGCGTAATTAAAATTTGTGACAGAAAAAATTATTTTTTGAATAATTTACTATAGAAAAGGCAATCCCTGGCGTAATTAAAATTTGCGACACTAAACAATTATTTTTTGAATAATTTACTATAGAAAAGGCAATCCCTGGCGTAATTATAATTTGCGACAGTATAAAGTTATTTTTTGAATAATTTACTATAGAAAAGGCAATCCCCGGCGTAATTAAAATTTGCGACAGTAAAAAATTATTTTTTGCAAAATTTACTATAGAAAAGGCAATCCCTGGCGTAATTTAAATTTGCGACAGTAAAAAATTATTTTTTGCAAAATTTACTATAGAAAAGGCAATCCCTGGCGTAATTAAAACTTGAGACAGTAAAAAATGAATTTTTGAATAATTTACTATAGAAAAGGCAATCCCTGGCGTAATTAAAATTTGCGACAGTAAAAAATTAATTTTTGCAAAATTTACTATAGAAAAGGCAATTCCTGGCGTAATTAAAATTTGCGACACTAAACAATTATTTTTTGAATAATTTACTATAGAAAAGGCAATCCCTGGCGTAATTAAAATTTGTGACAGAAAAAATTATTTTTTGAATAATTTACTATAGAAAAGGCAATCCCTGGCGTAATTAAAATTTGCGACACTAAACAATTATTTTTGAATAATTTACTATAGAAAAGGCAATCCCTGGCGTAATTATAATTTGCGACAGTATAAAATTATTTTTTGAATAATTTACTATAGAAAAGGCAATCCCTGGCGTAATTAAATTTGCGACAGTAAAAAATGAATTTTTGAATAATTTACTATAGAAAAGGCAATCCCTGGCTTAATTAAAATTTGCGACAGTATAAAATTATTTTTTGAATAATTTACTATAGAAAAGGCAATCCCTGGCGTAATTAAAATTTGCGACAGTAAAAAATTAATTTTTGCAAAATTTACTATAGAAAAGGCAATCCCCGGCGCGTAATTAAAACTTGCGACAGTAAAAAATTATTTTTTGCAAAATTTACTATAGAAAAGGCAATCCCTGGCGTAATTAAAACTTGCAACAGTAAAAAATTATTTTTTGCAAAATTTACTATAGAAAAGGCAATCCCTGGCGTAATTAAAATTTGCGACAGTAAAAAATTATTTTTTGTATAATTTACTATAGAAAAGGCAATCCCTGGCGTAATTAAAATTTGCGACACTAAACAATTATTTTTTGAATAATTTACTATAGAAAAGGCAATCCCTGTCGTAATTAAAATTTGCGACAGTAAAAATTATTTTTTGCAAAATTTACTATAGAAAAGGCAATCCCTGGCGTAATTAAAATTTGCGACAGTAAAAAATGAATTTTTGAATAATTTACTATAGAAAAGGCAATCCCTGGCGTTATTAAAATTTGCGACAGTAAAAAGTGAATTTCTGAATAATTTACTATAGAAAAGGCAATCCCTGGCGTAATTAAAATTTGCGACAGTAAAAAATGAATTTTTGAATAATTTACTATACAAAAGGCAATCCCTGGCGTAATTAAAATTTGTGACAGAAAAAATTATTTTTTGAATAATTTACTATAGAAAAGGCAATCCCTGGCGTAATTAAAATTTGCGACACTAAACAATTATTTTTTGAATAATTTACTATAGAAAAGGCAATCCCTGGCGTAATTATAATTTGCGAAACTATAAAATTATTTTTTGAATAATTTACTATAGAAAAGGCAATCCCTGGCGTAATTAAAATTTGCGACAGTAAAAAATTATTTTTTGCAAAATTTACTATAGAAAAGGCAATCCCTGGCGTAATTAAAATTTGCGACAGTAAAAAATGAATTTTTGAATAATTTACTATAGAAAAGGCAATCCCTGGCGTAATTAAAATTTGCGACACTAAACGATTATTTTTTGCAAAATTTACTATACAAAAGGCAATCCCTGGCGTATTTAAAATTTGCGACAGTAAAGAATTATTTTTTGCAAAATTTACTATAGAAAAGGCAATCCCTGGCGTAATTAAAATTATTTTTTGAATAATTTACTATAGAAAAGGCAATCCCTGGCGTAATTAAAATTTGCGACAGTAGAAAATTATTTTTTGCAAAATTTACTATAGAAAAGGCAATCCCTGGCGTAATTAAATTTTGCGACACTAAACAATTATTTTTTGCAAAATTTACTATACAAAAGGCAATCCCTAGCGTATTTAAAATTTGCGACAGTAAAAAATGAATTTTTGAATAATTTACTATAGAAAAGGCAATCCCTGGCGTAATTAAAATTTGCGACAGTAAAAAATTATTTTTTGCAAAATTTACTATTGAAAAGGCAATCCCTGGCGTAATTAAAATTTGCAACAGTAAAAAATTATTTTTTGCAAAATTTACTATAGAAAAGGCAATTCCTGGCGCAATTAAAATTTGAGACAGTAAAAAATTATTTTTTGAATAATTTACTATACAAAAGGCAATCCCTGGCGTAATTAAAATTTGCGACAGTAAAAAATTATTTTTTGAATAATTTACTACACAAAAGGCAATCCCTGGCGTAATTAAAATTTGCGACACTAAACAATTATTTTTTGAATAATTTACTATAGAAAAGGCAATCCCTGGCGTAATTATAATTTGCGACAGTAAAAAATGAATTTTTGAATAATTTACTATAGAAATGGCAATCCGTGGCGTAATTAAAATTTGAGACAGTAAAAAATTAATTTTTGAATAATTTACTATAGAAAAGGCAATCTCTGGCGTAATTAAAATTTGCGACAGTAAAAAATATTTTTTGCAAAATTTACTATAGAAAAGGCAATCCCTGGCGTAATTAAAATTTGCGACAGTAAAAAATTATTTTTTGCAAAGTTTACTATAGAAAAGGTAATCCCTGGCGTAATTAAAATTTGCGACAGAAAAAAATTATTTTTTGAATAATTTACTATAGAAAAGGCAATCCCTGGCGTAATTAAAATTTGCGACATTAAAAAATTATTTTTTGCAAAATTTACTATAGAAAAGGCAATCCCTGGCGTAATTAAAATTTGCGACAGTAAAAAATTATTTTTTGAATAATTTACTATATAAAAGGCAATCTCTGGCGTAATTAAAATTTGCGACACTAAACAATTATTTTTTGAATAATTTACTATAGAAAAGGCAATCCCTGGCGTAATTAAATTTGAGACAGTAAAAAATGAATTTTTGAATAATTTACTATAGAAAAGGCAATCCCTGGCCTAATTAAAATTTGAGACAGTAAAAAATTAATTTTTGAATAATTTACTATAGAAAAGGCAATCCCTGGCGTAATTAAAATTTGCGACAGTAAAAAATTATTTTTTGCAAAATTTACTATAGAAAAGGCAATCCCTGGCGTAATTAAAATTTGCGACAGTAAACAATTATTTTTTGCAAAATTTACTATAGAAAAGGCAATCCCTGGCGTAATTAAAATTTGCGACAGTAAAAAATTATTTTTTGCAAAATTTACTATAGAAAAGGCAATCCCTGGCGTAATTAAAACTTGCGACAATATAAAATTATTTTTTGAATAATTTACTATAGAAAAGGCAATCCTTGGCGTAATTAAAATTTGCGACAATAAACAATTATTTTTTGCAAAATTTACTATACAAAAGGCAATCCCTGGCGTATTTAATATTTGCGACAGTAAAAAAATATTTTTTGAAAATTTACTATAGAAAAGGCAATCCCTGGCGTAATTAAAATTTGCGACAGTAAAAAATGAATTTTTGAATAATTTACTATAGAAGAGGCAATCCCTGGCTTAATTAAAATTTGCGACAGTATAAAATTATTTTTTGAATAATTTACTATAGAAAAGGCAATCCCTGGCGTAATTAAAATTTGCGACAGTAAAAAATTAATTTTTGCAAAATTTACTATAGAAAAGGCAATCCCCGGCGCGTAATTAAAACTTGCGACAGTAAAAAATTATTTTTTGCAAAATTTACTATAGAAAAGGCAATCCCTGGCGTAATTAAAACTTGCAACAGTAAAAAATTATTTTTTGCAAAATTTACTATAGAAAAGGCAATCCCTGGCGTAATTAAAATTTGCGACAGTAAAAAATTATTTTTTGAATAATTCACTATAGAAAAGGCAATCCCTGGCGTAATTAAAATTTGCGACACTAAACAATTATTTTTTGAATAATTTACTATAAAAAAGGCAATCCCTGTCGTAATTAAAATTTGCGACAGTAAAAAATTATTTTTTGCAAAATTTACTATAGAAAAGGCAATCCCTGGCGTAATTAAAATTTGCGACAGTAAAAAATGAATTTTTGAATAATTTACTATAGAAAAGGCAATCCCTGGCGTAATTAAAATTTGCGACAGTAAAAAATGAATTTCTGAATAATTTACTATAGAAAAGGCAATCCCTGGCGTAATTAAAATTTGCGACAGTAAAAAATGAATTTTTGAATAATTTACTATAGAAAAGGCAATCCCTGGCGTAATTAAAATTTGTGACAGAAAAATTATTTTTTGAATAATTTACTATAGAAAAGGCAATCCCTGGCGTAATTAAAATTTGCTTTGCGACACTAAACAATTATTTTTTGAATAATTTACTATAGAAAAGGCAATCCCTGGTGTAATTATAATTTACGACAGTATAAAAATATTTTTTGAATAATTTACTATAGAAAAGGCAATCCCCGGCGTAATTAAAATTTGCGACAGTAAAAAATTATTTTTTGCAAAATTTACTATAGAAAAGGCAATCCCTGGCGTAATTTAAATTTGCGACAGTAAAAAATTATTTTTTGCAAAATTTACTATAGAAAAGGCAATCCCTGGCGTAATTAAAACTTGAGACAGTAAAAAATGAATTTTTGAATAATTTACTATAGAAAAGGCAATCCCTGGCGTAATTAAAATTTGCGACAGTAAAAAATTAATTTTTGCAAAATTTACTATAGAAAAGGCAATTCCTGGCGTAATTAAAATTTGCGACACTAAACAATTATTTTTTGAATAATTTACTATAGAAAAGGCAATCCCTGGCGTAATTAAAATTTGTGACAGAAAAAATTATTTTTTGAATAATTTACTATAGAAAAGGCAATCCCTGGCGTAATTAAAATTTGCGACACTAAACAATTATTTTTTGAATAATTTACTATAGAAAAGGCAATCCCTGGCGTAATTATAATTTGCGACAGTATAAAATTATTTTTTGAATAATTTACTATAGAAAAGGCAATCCCTGTCGTAATTAAAATTTGCGACAGTAAAAAATTATTTTTTGCAAAATTTACTATAGAAAAGGCAATCCCTGGCGTAATTAAAATTTGCGACAGTAAAAAATGAATTTTTGAATAATTTACTATAGAAAAGGCAATCCCTGGCGTTATTAAAATTTGCGACAGTAAAAAGTGAATTTCTGAATAATTTACTATAGAAAAGGCAATCCCTGGCGTAATTAAAATTTGCGACAGTAAAAAATGAATTTTTGAATAATTTACTATACAAAAGGCAATCCCTGGCGTAATTAAAATTTGTGACAGAAAAAATTATTTTTTGAATAATTTACTATAGAAAAGGCAATCCCTGGCGTAATTAAAATTTGCGACACTAAACAATTATTTTTTGAATAATTTACTATAGAAAAGGCAATCCCTGGCGTAATTATAATTTGCGAAACTATAAAATTATTTTTTGAATAATTTACTATAGAAAAGGCAATCCCTGGCGTAATTAAAATTTGCGACAGTAAAAAATTATTTTTTGCAAAATTTACTATAGAAAAGGCAATCCCTGGCGTAATTAAAATTTGCGACAGTAAAAAATTATTTTTTGCAAAATTTACTATAGAAAAGGCAATCCCTGGCGTAATTAAAATTTGAGACAGTAAAAAATGAATTTTTGAATAATTTACTACAGAAAAGGCAATCCCTGGCGTAATTAAAATTTGCGACAGTAAAAAATTAATTTTTGCAAAATTTACTATAGAAAAGGCAATCCCTGGCGTATTTAAAATTTGCGACACTAAAAAATTATTTTTTGAATAATTTACTATAGAAAAGGCAATCCCTGGCGTAATTAAAATTTGCGACAGTAAAAAATTATTTTTTGCAAAATTTACTATAGAAAAGGCAATCCCTGGCGTAATTAAAATTTGCGACAGTAAAAAATTAATTTTTGCAAAATTTACTATAGAAAAGGCAATCCCTGGCGTAATTAAAATTTGCGACAGTAAAAAATGAATTTTTGAATAATTTACTATAGAAAAGGCAATCCCTGGCGTAATTAAAACTTGCGACAGTAAAAAATTATTTTTTGCAAAATTTACTATAGAAAAGGCAATCCCTGGCGTAATTAAAATTTGCGACACTAAACAATTATTTTTTGAATAATTTACTATAGAAAAGGCAATCCCTGGCGTAATTAAAATTTGCGACAGTAAAAAGTTATTTTTTGCAAAATTTACTATAGAAAAGGCAATCCCTGGCGTAATTAAAATTTGAGACAGTAAAAAATGAATTTTTGAATAATTTACTATAGAAAAGGCAATCCTGGCGTAATTAAAATTTGCGACAGTAAAAAATTATTTTTTGCAAAATTTACTATAGAAAAGGCAATCCCTGGCGTAATTAAAATTTGAGACAGTAAAAAATGAATTTTTGAATAATTTACTATAGAAAAGGCAATCCCTGGCGTAATTATAATTTGCGACAGTATAAAATTATTTTTTGAATAATTTACTATAGAAAAGGCAATCCCTGGCGTAATTAAAATTTGCGACACTAAACAATTAATTTTTGAATAATTTACTATAGAAAAGGCAATCCCTGGCGTAATTATAATTTGCGACAGTAAAAAATGAATTTTTGAATAATTTACTATAGAAAAGGCAATCCCTGGCGTAATTAAAATTTGCGACAGTAAAAAATTATTTTTTGCAAAAATTTACTATAGAAAAGGCAATCCCTGGCGTAATTAAAACTTGCGACAGTAAAAAATAATTTTTTGCAAAATTTACTATAGAAAAGGCAATCCCTGGCGTAATTAAAATTTGCGACACTAAACAATTATTTTTTGAATAATTTACTATAGAAAAGGCAATCCCTGGCTTAATTAAAATTTGCGAGAGTAAAAAATGAATTTTTGAATAATTTACTATAGAAAAGGCAATCCCTGGCGTAATTATAATTTGCGACAGTATAAAATTATTTTTTGAATAATTTACTATACAAAAGGCAATCCCTGGCGTAATTAAAATTTGCGACAGTAAAAAATTATTTTTTGAATAATTTACTATAGAAAAGGCAATCCCTGGCGTAATTAAAATTTGCGACAGTAAAAAATGAATTTTTGAATAATTTACTATAGAAAAGGCAATCCCTGGCGTAATTAAAATTTGTGACTGTAAAAAATGAATTTTTGAATAATTTACTATAGAAAAGGCAATCCCTGGCGTATTTAAAATTTGCAACAGTAAAAAATTATTTTTTGAATAATTTACTATAGAAAAGGCAATCCCTGGCGTAATTAAAATTTGTGACAGAAAAAATTATTTTTTGAATAATTTACTATAGAAAAGGCAATCCCTGGCGTAATTATAATTTGCGACAGTAAAAAATTATTTTTTGAATAATTTACTATAGAAAAGGCAATCCCTGGCGTAATTAAAACTTGCGACAATATAAAATTATTTTTTGAATAATTTACTATAGAAAAGGCAATCCCTGGCGTAATTAAAATTTGCGACACTAAACAATTATTTTTTGAATAATTTACTATAGAAAAGGCAATCCCTGGCGTAATTATAATTTGCGAAACTATAAAATTATTTTTTGAATAATTTACTATAGAAAAGGCAATCCCTGGCGTAATTAAAATTTGCGACAGTAAAAAATTATTTTTTGCAAAATTTACTATAGAAAAGGCAATCCCTGGCGTAATTAAAATTTGCGACAGTAAAAAATTATTTTTTGCAAAATTTACTATAGAAAAGGCAATCCCTGGCGTAATTAAAATTTGAGACAGTAAAAAATGAATTTTTGAATAATTTACTATAGAAAAGGCAATCCCTGGCGTAATTAAAATTTGCGACAGTAAAAAATTAATTTTTGCAAAATTTACTATAGAAAAGGCAATCCCTGGCGTATTTAAAAATTTGCGACACTAAAAAATTATTTTTTGAATAATTTACTATAGAAAAGGCAATCCCTGGCGTAATTAAAATTTGCGACAGTAAAAAATTATTTTTTGCAAAATTTACTATAGAAAAGGCAATCCCTGGCGTAATTAAAATTTGCGACAGTAAAAAATTAATTTTTGCAAAATTTACTATAGAAAAGGCAATCCCTGGCGTAATTAAAATTTGCGACAGTAAAAAAATGAATTTTTGAATAATTTACTATAGAAAAGGCAATCCCTGGCGTAATTAAAACTTGCGACAGTAAAAAATTATTTTTTGCAAAATTTACTATAGAAAAGGCAATCCCTGGCGTAATTAAAATTTGCGACACTAAACAATTATTTTTTGAATAATTTACTATAGAAAAGGCAATCCCTGGCGTAATTAAAATTTGCGACAGTAAAAAGTTATTTTTTGCAAAATTTACTATAGAAAAGGCAATCCCTGGCGTAATTAAAATTTGAGACAGTAAAAAATGAATTTTTGAATAATTTACTATAGAAAAGGCAATCCCTGGCGTAATTAAAATTTGCGACAGTAAAAAATTATTTTTTGCAAAATTTACTATAGAAAAGGCAATCCCTGGCGTAATTAAAATTTGAGACAGTAAAAAATGAATTTTTGAATAATTTACTATAGAAAAGGCAATCCCTGGCGTAATTATAATTTGCGACAGTATAAAATTATTTTTTGAATAATTTACTATAGAAAAGGCAATCCCTGGCGTAATTAAAATTTGCGACACTAAACAATTAATTTTTGAATAATTTACTATAGAAAAGGCAATCCCTGGCGTAATTATAATTTGCGACAGTAAAAAATGAATTTTTGAATAATTTACTATAGAAAAGGCAATCCCTGGCGTAATTAAAATTTGCGACAGTAAAAAATTATTTTTTTGCAAAATTTACTATAGAAAAGGCAATCCCTGGCGTAATTAAAACTTGCGACAGTAAAAAATAATTTTTTGCAAAATTTACTATAGAAAAGGCAATCCCTGGCGTAATTAAAATTTGCGACACTAAACAATTATTTTTTGAATAATTTACTATAGAAAAGGCAATCCCTGGCTTAATTAAAATTTGCGAGAGTAAAAAATGAATTTTTGAATAATTTACTATAGAAAAGGCAATCCTGGCGTAATTATAATTTGCGACAGTATAAAATTATTTTTTGAATAATTTACTATACAAAAGGCAATCCCTGGCGTAATTAAAATTTGCGACAGTAAAAAATTATTTTTTGAATAATTTACTATAGAAAAGGCAATCCCTGGCGTAATTAAAATTTGCGACAGTAAAAAATGAATTTTTGAATAATTTACTATAGAAAAGGCAATCCCTGGCGTAATTAAAATTTGTGACTGTAAAAAATGAATTTTTGAATAATTTACTATAGAAAAGGGCAATCCCTGGCGTATTTAAAATTTGCAACAGTAAAAAATTATTTTTTGAATAATTTACTATAGAAAAGGCAATCCCTGGCGTAATTAAAATTTGTGACAGAAAAAATTATTTTTTGAATAATTTACTATAGAAAAGGCAATCCCTGGCGTAATTATAATTTGCGACAGTAAAAAATTATTTTTTGAATAATTTACTATAGAAAAGGCAATCCCTGGCGTAATTAAAACTTGCGACAATATAAAATGATTTTTTGAATAATTTACTATAGAAAAGGCAATCCTGGCGTAATTAAAATTTGCGACACTAAACAATTATTTTTTGCAATATTTACTATACAAAAGGCAATCCCTGGCGTATTTAAAATTTACGACAGTAAAAAATTATTTTTTGAATAATTTACTATAGAAAAGGCAATCCCTGGCGTAATTAAAATTTGCGACAGTAAAAAATGAATTTTTGAATAATTTACTATAGAAAAGGCAATCCCTGGCTTAATTAAAATTTGCGACAGTATAAAATTATTTTTTGAATAATTTACTATAGAAAAGGCAATCCCTGGCGTAATTAAAATTTGCGACAGTAAAAAATTAATTTTTGCAAAATTTACTATAGAAAAGGCAATCCCCGGCGCGTAATTAAAATTTGCGACAGTAAAAAATAATTTTTTGCAAAATTTACTATAGAAAAGGCAATCCCTGGCGTAATTAAAACTTGCAACAGTAAAAAATTATTTTTTGCAAAATTTACTATAGAAAAGGCAATCCCTGGCGTAATTAAAATTTGCGACAGTAAAAAAATTATTTTTTGAATAATTTACTATAGAAAAGGCAATCCCTGGCGTAATTAAAATTTGCGACAAAAAACAATTCTTTTTTGAATAATTTACTATAGAAAAGGCAATCCCTGGCGTAATTAAAATTTGCGACAGTAAAAATTTAATTTTTGAATAATTTACCTATAGAAAAGGCAATCCCTGGCGTAATTAAAATTTTCGACACTAAACGATTATTTTTTGCAAAATTTACTATACAAAAGGCAATCCCTGGCGTATTTAAAATTTGCGACAGTAAAAAATTATTTTTTGCAAAGCTTACTATAGAAAAGGCAATCCCTGGCGTAATTAAAATTATTTTTTGAATAATTTACTATAGAAAAGGCAATCCCTGGCGTAATTAAAATTTGCGACAGTAAAAAATTATTTTTTGCAAAATTTACTATAGAAAAGGCAATCCCTGGCGTAATTAAAATTTGCGACACTAAACAATTATTTTTTGCAAAATTTACTATACAAAAAGCAATCCCTGGCGTATTTAAAATTTGCGACAGTAAAAAATTATTTTTTGAATAATTTACTATAGAAAAGGCAATCCCTGGCGTAATTAAAATTTACGACAGTAAAAAATTATTTTTTTGCAAAATTTACTATTGAAAAGGCAATCCCTGGCGTAATTAAAATTTGCAACAGTAAAAAATTATTTTTTGCAAAATTTACTATAGAAAAGGCAATCCCTGGCGTAATTAAAATTTGAGACAGTAAAAAATTATTTTTTGAATAATTTACTATACAAAAGGCAATCCCTGGCGTAATTAAAATTTGCGACAGTAAAAAATTATTTTTTGAATAATTTACTACACAAAAGGCAATCCCTGGCGTAATTAAAATTTGCGACACTAAACAATTATTTTTTGAATAATTTACTATAGAAAAGGCAATCCCTGGCGTAATTATAATTTGCGGCAGTAAAAAATGAATTTTTGAATAATTTACTATAGAAAAGGCAATCCCTGGCGTAATTAAAATTTGAGACAGTAAAAAATTAATTTTTGAATAATTTACTATAGAAAAGGCAATCCCTGGCGTAATTAAAATTTGCGACAGTAAAAAATTATTTTTTGCAAAATTTACTATAGAAAAGGCAATCCCTGGCGTAATTAAAATTTGCGACAGTAAAAAATTATTTTTTGCAAAGTTTACTATAGAAAAGGTAATCCCTGGCGTAATTAAAATTTGCGACAGAAAAATTATTTTTTGTATAATTTACTATAGAAAAGGCAATCCCTGGCGTAATTTAAATTTGCGACATTAAAAAATTATTTTTTGCAAAATTTACTATAGAAAAGGCAATCCCTGGCGTAATTAAAATTTGCGACAGTAAAAAATTATTTTTTGAATAATTTACTATATAAAAGGCAATCCCTGGCGTAATTAAAATTTGCGACACTAAACAATTATTTTTTGAATAATTTACTATAGAAAAGGCAATCCCTGGCGTAATTAAAATTTGAGACAGTAAAAAATGAATTTTTGAATAATTTACTATAGAAAAGGCAATCCCTGGCCTAATTAAAATTTGAGACAGTAAAAAATTAATTTTTGAATAATTTACTATAGAAAAGGCAATCCCTGGCGTAATTAAAATTTGCGACAGTAAAAAATTATTTTTTGCAAAATTTACTATAGAAAAGGCAATCCCTGGCGTAATTAAAATTTGCGACAGTAAACAATTATTTTTTGCAAAATTTACTATAGAAAAGGCAATCCCTGGCGTAATTAAAATTTGCGACAGTAAAAAATTATTTTTTGCAAAATTTACTATAGAAAAGGCAATCCCTGGCGTAATTAAAACTTGCGACAATATAAAATTATTTTTTGAATAATTTACTATAGAAAAGGCAATCCCTGGCGTAATTAAAATTTGCGACACTAAACAATTATTTTTTGCAAAATTTACTATACAATAGGCAATCCCTGGCATTTTTAAAATTTGCGACAGTAAAAAATTATTTTTTGAAAATTTACTATAGAAAAGGCAATCCCTGGCGTAATTAAAATTTGCGACAGTAAAAAATGAATTTTTGAATAATTTACTATAGAAAAGGCAATCCCTGGCTTAATTAAAATTTGCGACAGTATAAAATTATTTTTTGAATAATTTACTATAGAAAAGGCAATCCCTGGCGTAATTAAAATTTGCGACAGTAAAAAATTAATTTTTGCAAAATTTACTATAGAAAAGGCAATCCCCGGCGCGTAATTAAAACTTGCGACAGTAAAAAATTATTTTTTGCAAAATTTACTATAGAAAAGGCAATCCCTGGCGTAATTAAAACTTGCAACAGTAAAAAATTATTTTTTGCAAAATTTACTATAGAAAAGGCAATCCCTGGCGTAATTAAAATTTGCGACAGTAAAAAATTATTTTTTGAATAATTTACTATAGAAAAGGCAATCCCTGGCGTAATTAAAATTTGCGACACTAAACAATTATTTTTTGAATAATTTACTATAGAAAAGGCAATCCCTGGCGTAATTAAAATTTGCGACAGTAAAAAATTATTTTTTGCAAAATTTACTATAGAAAAGGCAATCCCTGGCGTAATTAAAATTTGCGACAGTAAAAAATGAATTTTTGAATAATTTACTATAGAAAAGGCAATCCCTGGCGTAATTAAAATTTGCGACAGTAAAAAATGAATTTCTGAATAATTTACTATATAAAAGGCAATCCCTGGCGTAATTAAAACTTGCAACAGTAAAAAATTATTTTTTGCAAAATTTACTATAGAAAAGGCAATCCCTGGCGTAATTAAAATTTGCGACAGTAAAAAAATTATTTTTTGAATAATTTACTATAGAAAAGGCAATCCCTGGCGTAATTAAAATTTGCGACACTAAACAATTATTTTTTGAATAATTTACTATAGAAAAGGCAATCCCTGTCGTAATTAAAATTTGCGACAGTAAAAAATTATTTTTTGCAAAATTTACTATAGAAAAGGCAATCCCTGGCGTAATTAAAATTTGCGACAGTAAAAAATGAATTTTTGAATAATTTACTATAGAAAAGGCAATCCCTGGCGTAATTAAAATTTGCGACAGTAAAAAATGAATTTTTGAATAATTTACTATAGAAAAGGCAATCCCTGGCTTAATTAAAATTTGCGACAGTATAAAATTATTTTTTGAATAATTTACTATAGAAAAGGCAATCCCTGGCGTAATTAAAATTTGCGACAGTAAAAAATTAATTTTTGCAAAATTTACTATAGAAAAGGCAATCCCCGGCGCGTAATTAAAATTTGCGACAGTAAAAAATTATTTTTTGCAAAATTTACTATAGAAAAGGCAATCCCTGGCGTAATTAAAACTTGCAACAGTAAAAAATTATTTTTTGCAAAATTTACTATAGAAAAGGCAATCCCTGGCGTAATTAAAATTTGCGACAGTAAAAAATTATTTTTTGAATAATTTACTATAGAAAAGGCAATCCCTGGCGTAATTAAAATTTGCGACAAAAAACAATTATTTTTTGAATAATTTACTATAGAAAAGGCAATCCCTGGCGTAATTAAAATTTGCGACAGTAAAAATTTAATTTTTGAATAATTTACTATAGAAAAGGCAATCCCTGGCGTAATTAAAATTTTCGACACTAAACGATTATTTTTTGCAAAATTTACTATACAAAAGGCAATCCCTGGCGTATTTAAAATTTGCGACAGTAAAAAATTATTTTTTGCAAAGCTTACTATAGAAAAGGCAATCCCTGGTGTAATTAAAATTATTTTTTGAATAATTTACTATAGAAAAAGGCAATCCCTGGCGTAATTAAAATTTGCGACAGTAAAAAATTATTTTTTGCAAAATTTACTATAGAAAAGGCAATCCCTGGCGTAATTAAAATTTGCGACACTAAACAATTATTTTTTGCAAAATTTACTATACAAAAAGCAATCCCTGGCGTATTTAAAATTTGCGACAGTAAAAAATTATTTTTTGAATAATTTACTATAGAAAAGGCAATCCCTGGCGTAATTAAAATTTACGACAGTAAAAAATTATTTTTTGCAAAATTTACTATTGAAAAGGCAATCCCTGGCGTAGTTAAAATTTGCAACAGTAAAAAATTATTTTTTGCAAAATTTACTATAGAAAAGGCAATCCCTGGCGTAATTAAAATTTGAGACAGTAAAAAATTATTTTTTGAATAATTTACTATACAAAAGGCAATCCCTGGCGTAATTAAAATTTGCGACAGTAAAAAATTATTTTTTGAATAATTTACTACACAAAAGGCAATCCCTGGCGTAATTAAAATTTGCGACACTAAACAATTATTTTTTGAATAATTTACTATAGAAAAGGCAATCCCTGGCGTAATTATAATTTGCGGCAGTAAAAAATGAATTTTTGAATAATTTACTATAGAAAAGGCAATCCCTGGCGTAATTAAAATTTGAGACAGTAAAAAATTAATTTTTGAATAATTTACTATAGAAAAGGCAATCCCTGGCGTAATTAAAATTTGCGACAGTAAAAAATTATTTTTTGCAAAATTTACTATAGAAAAGGCAATCCCTGGCGTAATTAAAATTTGCGACAGTAAAAAATTATTTTTTGCAAAGTTTACTATAGAAAAGGTAATCCCTGGCGTAATTAAAATTTGCGACAGAAAAATTATTTTTTGTATAATTTACTATAGAAAAGGCAATCCCTGGCGTAATTTAAATTTGCGACATTAAAAAATTATTTTTTGCAAAATTTACTATAGAAAAGGCAATCCCTGGCGTAATTAAAATTTGCGACAGTAAAAAATTATTTTTTGAATAATTTACTATATAAAAGGCAATCCCTGGCGTAATTAAAATTTGCGACACTAAACAATTATTTTTTGAATAATTTACTATAGAAAAGGCAATCCCTGGCGTAATTAAAATTTGAGACAGTAAAAAATGAATTTTTGAATAATTTACTATAGAAAAGGCAATCCCTGGCCTAATTAAAATTTGAGACAGTAAAAAATTAATTTTTGAATAATTTACTATAGAAAAGGCAATCCCTGGCGTAATTAAAATTTGCGACAGTAAAAAATTATTTTTTGCAAAATTTACTATAGAAAAGGCAATCCCTGGCGTAATTAAAATTTGCGACAGTAAACAATTATTTTTTGCAAAATTTACTATAGAAAAGGCAATCCCTGGCGTAATTAAAATTTGCGACAGTAAAAAATTATTTTTTGCAAAATTTACTATAGAAAAGGCAATCCCTGGCGTAATTAAAACTTGCGACAATATAAAATTATTTTTTGAATAATTTACTATAGAAAAGGCAATCCCTGGCGTAATTAAAATTTGCGACACTAAACAATTATTTTTTGCAAAATTTACTATACAATAGGCAATCCCTGGCATTTTTAAAATTTGCGACAGTAAAAAATTATTTTTTGAAAATTTACTATAGAAAAGGCAATCCCTGGCGTAATTAAAATTTGCGACAGTAAAAAATGAATTTTTGAATAATTTACTATAGAAAAGGCAATCCCTGGCTTAATTAAAATTTGCGACAGTATAAAATTATTTTTTGAATAATTTACTATAGAAAAGGCAATCCCTGGCGTAATTAAAATTTGCGACAGTAAAAAATTAATTTTTGCAAAATTTACTATAGAAAAGGCAATCCCCGGCGCGTAATTAAAACTTGCGACAGTAAAAAATTATTTTTTGCAAAATTTACTATAGAAAAGGCAATCCCTGGCGTAATTAAAACTTGCAACAGTAAAAAATTATTTTTTGCAAAATTTACTATAGAAAAGGCAATCCCTGGCGTAATTAAAATTTGCGACAGTAAAAAATTATTTTTTGAATAATTTACTATAGAAAAGGCAATCCCTGGCGTAATTAAAATTTGCGACACTAAACAATTATTTTTTGAATAATTTACTATAGAAAAGGCAATCCCTGGCGTAATTAAAATTTGCGACAGTAAAAAATTATTTTTTGCAAAATTTACTATAGAAAAGGCAATCCCTGGCGTAATTAAAATTTGCGACAGTAAAAAATGAATTTTTGAATAATTTACTATAGAAAAGGCAATCCCTGGCGTAATTAAAATTTGCGACAGTAAAAAATGAATTTCTGAATAATTTACTATATAAAAGGCAATCCCTGGCGTAATTAAAACTTGCAACAGTAAAAAATTATTTTTTGCAAAATTTACTATAGAAAAGGCAATCCCTGGCGTAATTAAAATTTGCGACAGTAAAAAATTATTTTTTTGAATAATTTACTATAGAAAAGGCAATCCCTGGCGTAATTAAAATTTGCGACACTAAACAATTATTTTTTGAATAATTTACTATAGAAAAGGCAATCCCTGTCGTAATTAAAATTTGCGACAGTAAAAAATTATTTTTTGCAAAATTTACTATAGAAAAGGCAATCCCTGGCGTAATTAAAATTTGCGACAGTAAAAAATGAATTTTTGAATAATTTACTATAGAAAAGGCAATCCCTGGCGTAATTAAAATTTGCGACAGTAAAAAATGAATTTTTGAATAATTTACTATAGAAAAGGCAATCCCTGGCTTAATTAAAATTTGCGACAGTATAAAATTATTTTTTGAATAATTTACTATAGAAAAGGCAATCCCTGGCGTAATTAAAATTTGCGACAGTAAAAAATTAATTTTTGCAAAATTTACTATAGAAAAGGCAATCCCCGGCGCGTAATTAAAATTTGCGACAGTAAAAAATTATTTTTTGCAAAATTTACTATAGAAAAGGCAATCCCTGGCGTAATTAAAACTTGCAACAGTAAAAAATTATTTTTTGCAAAATTTACTATAGAAAAGGCAATCCCTGGCGTAATTAAAATTTGCGACAGTAAAAAATTATTTTTTGAATAATTTACTATAGAAAAGGCAATCCCTGGCGTAATTAAAATTTGCGACAAAAAACAATTATTTTTTGAATAATTTACTATAGAAAAGGCAATCCCTGGCGTAATTAAAATTTGCGACAGTAAAAATTTAATTTTTGAATAATTTACTATAGAAAAGGCAATCCCTGGCGTAATTAAAATTTTCGACACTAAACGATTATTTTTTGCAAAATTTACTATACAAAAGGCAATCCCTGGCGTATTTAAAATTTGCGACAGTAAAAAATTATTTTTTGCAAAGCTTACTATAGAAAAGGCAATCCCTGGCGTAATTAAAATTATTTTTTGAATAATTTACTATAGAAAAGGCAATCCCTGGCGTAATTAAAATTTGCGACAGTAAAAAATTATTTTTTGCAAAATTTACTATAGAAAAGGCAATCCCTGGCGTAATTAAAATTTGCGACACTAAACAATTATTTTTTGCAAAATTTACTATACAAAAAGCAATCCCTGGCGTATTTAAAATTTGCGACAGTAAAAAATTATTTTTTGAATAATTTACTATAGAAAAGGCAATCCCTGGCGTAATTAAAATTTACGACAGTAAAAAATTATTTTTTGCAAAATTTACTATTGAAAAGGCAATCCCTGGCGTAGTTAAAATTTGCAACAGTAAAAAATAATTTTTTGCAAAATTTACTATAGAAAAGGCAATCCCTGGCGTAATTAAAATTTGAGACAGTAAAAAATTATTTTTTGAATAATTTACTATACAAAAGGCAATCCCTGGCGTAATTAAAATTTGCGACAGTAAAAAATTATTTTTTGAATAATTTACTACACAAAAGGCAATCCCTGGCGTAATTAAAATTTGCGACACTAAACAATTATTTTTTGAATAATTTACTATAGAAAAGGCAATCCCTGGCGTAATTATAATTTGCGGCAGTAAAAAATGAATTTTTGAATAATTTACTATAGAAAAGGCAATCCCTGGCGTAATTAAAATTTGAGACAGTAAAAAATTAATTTTTGAATAATTTACTATAGAAAAGGCAATCCCTGGCGTAATTAAAATTTGCGACAGTAAAAAATTATTTTTTGCAAAATTTACTATAGAAAAGGCAATCCCTGGCGTAATTAAAATTTGCGACAGTAAAAAATTATTTTTTGCAAAGTTTACTATAGAAAAGGTAATCCCTGGCGTAATTAAAATTTGCGACAGAAAAATTATTTTTTGTATAATTTACTATAGAAAAGGCAATCCCTGGCGTAATTTAAATTTGCGACATTAAAAAATTATTTTTTTGCAAAATTTACTATAGAAAAGGCAATCCCTGGCGTAATTAAAATTTGCGACAGTAAAAAATTATTTTTTGAATAATTTACTATATAAAAGGCAATCCCTGGCGTAATTAAAATTTGCGACACTAAACAATTATTTTTTGAATAATTTACTATAGAAAAGGCAATCCCTGGCGTAATTAAAATTTGAGACAGTAAAAAATGAATTTTTGAATAATTTACTATAGAAAAGGCAATCCCTGGCCTAATTAAAATTTGAGACAGTAAAAAATTAATTTTTGAATAATTTACTATAGAAAAGGCAATCCCTGGCGTAATTAAAATTTGCGACAGTAAAAAATTATTTTTTGCAAAATTTACTATAGAAAAGGCAATCCCTGGCGTAATTAAAATTTGCGACAGTAAACAATTATTTTTTGCAAAATTTACTATAGAAAAGGCAATCCCTGGCGTAATTAAAATTTGCGACAGTAAAAAATTATTTTTTGCAAAATTTACTATAGAAAAGGCAATCCCTGGCGTAATTAAAACTTGCGACAATATAAAATTATTTTTTGAATAATTTACTATAGAAAAGGCAATCCCTGGCGTAATTAAAATTTGCGACACTAAACAATTATTTTTTGCAAAATTTACTATACAATAGGCAATCCCTGGCATTTTTAAAATTTGCGACAGTAAAAAATTATTTTTTGAAAATTTACTATAGAAAAGGCAATCCCTGGCGTAATTAAAATTTGCGACAGTAAAAAATGAATTTTTGAATAATTTACTATAGAAAAGGCAATCCCTGGCTTAATTAAAATTTGCGACAGTATAAAATTATTTTTTGAATAATTTACTATAGAAAAGGCAATCCCTGGCTTAATTAAAATTTGCGACAGTATAAAATTATTTTTTGAATAATTTACTATAGAAAAGGCAATCCCTGGCGTAATTAAAATTTGCGACAGTAAAAAATTAATTTTTGCAAAATTTACTATAGAAAAGGCAATCCCCGGCGCGTAATTAAAACTTGCGACAGTAAAAAATTATTTTTTGCAAAATTTACTATAGAAAAGGCAATCCCTGGCGTAATTAAAATTTGCGACAGTAAAAAATGAATTTTTGAATAATTTACTATAGAAAAGGCAATCCCTGGCGTAATTAAAATTTGCGACAGTAAAAAATGAATTTCTGAATAATTTACTATATAAAAGGCAATCCCTGGCGTAATTAAAATTTGCGACAGTAAAAAATGAATTTTTGAATAATTTACTATAGAAAAGGCAATCCCTGGCGTAATTAAAATTTGTGACAGAAAAAATTATTTTTTGAATAATTTACTATAGAAAAGGCAATCCCTGGCGTAATTAAAAATTTGCGACACTAAACAATTATTTTTTGAATAATTTACTATAGAAAAGGCAATCCCTGGCGTAATTATAATTTGCGACAGTATAAAATTATTTTTTGAATAATTTACTATAGAAAAGGCAATCCCTGGCGTAATTAAAATTTGAGACAGTAAAAAATTATTTTTTGCAAAATTTACTATAGAAAAGCCAATCCCTGGCGTAATTAAAACTTGCGACAGTAAAAAATTATTTTTTGCAAAATTTACTATAGAAAAGGCAATCCCTGGCGTAATTAAATTTGCGACACTAAACAATTATTTTTTGAATAATTTACTATAGAAAAGGCAATCCCTGGCGTAATTAAAATTTGCGACAGTAAAAAATTATTTTTTGCAAAATTTACTATAGAAAAGGCAATCCCTGGCGTAATTAAAATTTGCGACAGTAAAAAATGAATTTTTGAATAATTTACTATAGAAAAGGCAATCCCTGGCGTAATTAAAATTTGCGACAGTAAAAAATGAATTTCTGAATAATTTACTATATAAAAGGCAATCCCTGGCGTAATTAAAATTTGCGACAGTAAAAAATGAATTTTTGAATAATTTATAGAAAAGGCAATCCCTGGCGTAATTAAAATTTGTGACAGAAAAAATTATTTTTTGAATAATTTACTATAGAAAAGGCAATCCCTGGCGTAATTAAAATTTGCGACACTAAACAATTATTTTTTGAATAATTTACTATAGAAAAGGCAATCCCTGGCGTAATTATAATTTGCGACAGTATAAAATTATTTTTTGAATAATTTACTATAGAAAAGGCAATCCCTGGCGTAATTAAAATTTGAGACAGTAAAAAATGAATTTTTGAATAATTTACTATAGAAAAGGCAATCCCTGGCCTAATTAAAATTTGAGACAGTAAAAAATTAATTTTTGAATAATTTACTATAGAAAAGGCAATCCCTGGCGTAATTATAATTTGCGACAGTAAAAAATGAATTTTTGAATAATTTACTATAGAAAAGGCAATCCCTGGCGTAATTAAAATTTGCGACAGTAAAATATTATTTTTTGCAAAATTTACTATAGAAAAGGCAATCTCTGGCGTAATTAAAACTTGCGACAGTAAAAAAGTTATTTTTTGCAAAATTTACTATAGAAAAGGCAATCCCTGGCTTAATTAAAATTTGCGACACTAAACAATTATTTTTTGAATAATTTACTATAGAAAAGGCAATCCCTGGCGTAATTAAAATTTGCGACAGTAAAAAATGAATTTTTGAATAATTTACTATAGAAAAGGCAATCCCTGGCGTAATTAAAATTTGTGACAGAAAAAATTATTTTTTGAATAATTTACTATAGAAAAGGCAATCCATTGGCGTAATTATAATTTGCGACAGTAAAAAATTATTTTTTGAATAATTTACTATAGAAAAGGCAATCCCTGGCGTAATTAAAATTTGAGACAGTAAAAAATTATTTTTTGCAAAATTTACTATAGAAAAGCCAATCCCTGGCGTAATTAAAACTTGCGACAGTAAAAAATTATTTTTTGCAAAATTTACTATAGAAAAGGCAATCCCTGGCGTAATTAAATTTGCGACACTAAACAATTATTTTTTGAATAATTTACTATAGAAAAGGCAATCCCTGGCGTAATTAAAATTTGCGACAGTAAAAAATTATTTTTTGCAAAATTTACTATAGAAAAGGCAATCCCTGGCGTAATTAAAATTTGCGACAGTGAAAAATTATTTTTTGCAAAGTTTACTATAGAAAAGGTAATCCCTGGCGTAATTAAAATTTGCGACAGAAAAAATTATTTTTTGTATAATTTACTATAGAAAAGGCAATCCCTGGCGTAATTAAAATTTGCGACATTAAAAAATTATTTTTTGCAAAATTTACTATAGAAAAGGCAATCCCTGGCGTAATTAAAATTTGCGACAGTAAAAAATTATTTTTTGAATAATTTACTATATAAAAGGCAATCCCTGGCGTAATTAAAATTTGCGACACTAAACAATTATTTTTTGAATAATTTACTATAGAAAAGGCAATCCCTGGCGTAATTAAAATTTGAGACAGTAAAAAATGAATTTTTGAATAATTTACTATAGAAAAGGCAATCCCTAGCCTAATTAAAATTTGAGACAGTAAAAAATTAATTTTTGAATAATTTACTATAGAAAAGGCAATCCCTGGCGTAATTAAAATTTGCGACAGAAATAAATTATTTTTTGCAAAATTTACTATAGAAAAGGCAATCCCTGGCGTAATTAAAATTTGCGACAGTAAACAATTATTTTTTGCAAAATTTACTATAGAAAAGGCAATCCCTGGCGTAATTAAAATTTGCGACAGTAAAAAATTATTTTTTGCAAAATTTACTATAGAAAAGGCAATCCCTGGCGTAATTAAAACTTGCGACAATATAAAATTATTTTTTGAATAATTTACTATAGAAAAGGCAATCCCTGGCGTAATTAAAATTTGCGACACTAAACAATTATTTTTTGCAAAATTTACTATACAATAGGCAATCCCTGGCGTATTTAAAATTTGCGACAGTAAAAAATTTCTTTGGAAAATTTAGTATAGAAAAGGCAATCCCTGGAGTAATTAAAATTTGCGACAGTAAAAAATGAATTTTTGAATAATTTACTATAGAAAAGGCAATCCCTGGCTTAATTAAAATTTGCGACAGTATAAAATTATTTTTTGAATAATTTACTATAGAAAAGGCAATCCCTGGCGTAATTAAAATTTGCGACAGTAAAAATTAATTTTTGCAAAATTTACTATAGAAAAGGCAATCCCCGGCGCGTAATTAAAACTTGCGACAGTAAAAAATTATTTTTTGCAAAATTTACTATAGAAAAGGCAATCCCTGGCGTAATTAAAACTTGCGACAGTAAAAAATTATTTTTTGAATAATTTACTATAGAAAAGGCAATCCCTGTCGTAATTAAAATTTGCGACAGTAAAAAATTTATTTTTTGCAAAATTTACTATAGAAAAGGCAATCCCTGGCGTAATTAAAATTTGCGACAGTAAAAAATGAATTTTTGAATAATTTACTATAGAAAAGGCAATCCCTGGCGTAATTAAAATTTGCGACAGTAAAAAATGAATTTCTGAATAATTTACTATATAAAAGGCAATCCCTGGCGTAATTAAAATTTGCGACAGTAAAAAATGAATTTTTGAATAATTTACTATAGAAAAGGCAATCCCTGGCGTAATTAAAATTTGTGACAGAAAAAATTATTTTTTGAATAATTTACTATAGAAAAGGCAATCCCTGGCGTAATTAAAATTTGCGACACTAAACAATTATTTTTTGAATAATTTACTATAGAAAAGGCAATCCCTGGCGTAATTATAATTTGCGACAGTATAAAATTATTTTTTGAATAATTTACTATAGAAAAGGCAATCCCTGGCGTAATTAAAATTTGCGACAATAAAAAATTATTTTTTGCAAAATTTACTATAGAAAAGGCAATCCCTGGCGTAATTAAAATTTGCGACAGTAAAAAATTATTTTTTGCAAAATTTACTATAGAAAAGGCAATCCCTGGCGTTATTAAAATTTGAGACAGTAAAAAATGAATTTTTGAATAATTTACTATAGAAAAGGCAATCCCTGGCGTAATTAAAATTTGCGACAGTAAAAAATTAATTTTTGCAAAATTTACTATAGAAAAGGCAATCCCTGGCGTATTTAAAATTTGCGACACTAAAAAATTATTTTTTGAATAATTTACTATAGAAAAGGCAATCCCTGGCGTAATTAAAATTTGCGACAGTAAAAAATTATTTTTTTGCAAAATTTACTATAGAAAAGGCAATCTCTGGCGTAATTAAAACTTGCGACAGTAAAAAAGTTATTTTTTGCAAAATTTACTATAGAAAAGGCAATCCTGGCGTAATTAAAATTTGCGACACTAAACAATTATTTTTTGAATAATTTACTATAGAAAAGGCAATCCCTGGCGTAATTAAAATTTGCGACAGTAAAAAATGAATTTTTGAATAATTTACTATAGAAAAGGCAATCCCTGGCGTAATTAAAATTTGTGACAAGAAAAATTTTTTTTTGAATAATTTACTATAGAAAAGGCAATCCATTGGCGTAATTATAATTTGCGACAGTAAAAAATTATTTTTTGAATAATTTACTATAGAAAAGGCAATCCCTGGCGTAATTAAAATTTGAGACAGTAAAAAATTATTTTTTGCAAAATTTACTATAGAAAAGCCAATCCCTGGCGTAATTAAAACTTGCGACAGTAAAAAATTATTTTTTGCAAAATTTACTATAGAAAAGGCAATCCCTGGCGTAATTAAAATTTGCGACACTAAACAATTATTTTTTGAATAATTTACTATAGAAAAGGCAATCCCTGGCGTAATTAAAATTTGCGACACTAAACAATTATTTTTTGAATAATTTACTATAGAAAAGGCAATCCCTGGCGTAATTAAAATTTGCGACAGTAAAAAATGAATTTTTGAATAATTTACTATAGAAAAGGCAATCCCTGGCGTAATTAAAATTTGTGACAGAAAAAATTATTTTTTGAATAATTTACTATAGAAAAGGCAATCCATTGGCGTAATTATAATTTGCGACAGTAAAAAATTATTTTTTGAATAATTTACTATAGAAAAGGCAATCCCTGGCGTAATTAAAATTTGAGACAGTAAAATTTTATTTTTTGCAAAATTTACTATAGAAAAGCCAATCCCTGGCGTAATTAAAACTTGCGACAGTAAAAAATTATTATTTGCAAAATTTACTATAGAAAAGGCAATCCCTGGCGTAATTAAAATTTGCGACAGTAAAAAATTATTTTTTGCAAAATTTACTATAGAAAAGGCAATCCCTGGCGTAATTAAAATTTGAGACAGTAAAAAATGAATTTTTGAATAATTTACTATAGAAAAGGCAATCCGTGGCGTAATTATAATTTGCGACAGTATAAAATTATTTTTTGAATAATTTACTATAGAAAAGGCAATCCCTGGCGTAATTAAAATTTGCGACACTAAACAATTAATTTTTGAATAATTTACTATAGAAAAGGCAATCCCTGGCGTAATTATAATTTGCGACAGTAAAAAATGAATTTTTGAATAATTTACTATAGAAAAGGCAATCCCTGGCGTAATTAAAATTTGCGACAGTAAAAAATTATTTTTTGCAAAATTTACTATAGAAAAGGCAATCCCTGGCGTAATTAAAACTTGCGACAGTAAAAAATTATTTTTTGCAAAATTGACTATAGAAAAGGCAATCCCTGGCGTAATTAAAATTTGCGACAGTAAAAAATTATTTTTTGAATAATTTACTATAGAAAAGGCAATCCCTGGCGTAATTAAAATTTGCGACAGTAAAAAATGAATTTTTGAATAATTTACTATAGAAAAGGCAATCCCTGGCGTAATTAAAATTTGCGACTGTAAAAAATGAATTTTTGAATAATTTACTATAGAAAAGGCAATCCCTGGCTTATTTAAAATTTGCAACAGTAAAAAATTATTTTTTGAATAATTTACTATAGAAAAGGCAATCCCTGGCGTAATTAAAATTTGTGACAGAAAAAATTATATTTTGAATAATTTACTATAGAAAAGGCAATCCCTGTCGTAATTATAATTTGCGACAGTAAAAAATTATTTTTTGAATAATTTACTATAGAAAAGGCAATCCCTGGCGTAATTAAAATTTGAGACAGTAAAAAATTATTTTTTGCAAAATTTACTATAGAAAAGGCAATCCCTGGCGTAATTAAAACTTGCGACAGTAAAAAATTATTTTTTGCAAAATTTACTATAGATAAGGCAATCCCTGGCGTAATTAAAATTTGCAACACTAAAAAATTATTTTTTGCAAAATTTACTATAGAAAAGGCAATCCCTGGCGTAATTAAAATTTGCGACACTAAACAATTATTTTTTGAATAATTTACTATAGAATAGGCAATCCCTGGCGTAATTAAAATTTGCGACAGTAAAAAATTATTTTTTGAATAATTTACTATAGAAAAGGCAATCCCTGGCGTAATTATATTTTGCGACAGTAAAAAATTATTTTTTGAATAATTTACTATAGAAAAGGCAATCCCTGGCGTAATTAAAATTTGAGACAGTAAAAAATTATTTTTTGCAAAATTTTACTATAGAAAAGGCAATCCCTGGCGTAATTATAATTTGCGACAGTATAAAATTATTTTTTGAATAATTTACTATACAAAAGGCAATCCCTGGCGTAATTAAAATTTGCGACAGTAAAAAATTATTTTTTGAATAATTTACTATAGAAAAGGCAATCCGTGGCGTAATTAAAATTTGCGACAGTAAAAAATGAATTTTTGAATAATTTACTATAGAAAAGGCAATCCCTGGCGTAATTAAAATTTGCGACAGTAAAAAATGAATTTTTGAATAATTTACTATAGAAAAGGCAATCCCTGGCGTATTTAAAATTTGCGACAGTAAAAAATTATTTTTTGCAAAATTTACTATAGAAAAGGCAATCCCTGGCGTAATTAAAATTTGCGACACTAAGCAATTATTTTTTGAATAATTTACTATAGAAAAGGCAATCCCTGGCGTAATTAAAATTTGCGACAGTAAAAAATGAATTTTTGAATAATTTACTATAGAAAAGGCAATCCCTGGCGTAATTATAATTTGCGACAGTATAAAATTATTTTTTGAATAATTTACTATAGAAAAGGCAATCCCTGGCGAAATTAAAATTTGCGACAATAAAAAATTATTTTTTGAATAATTTACTATAGAAAAGGCAATCCCTGGCGTAATTAAAATTTGCGACAGTAAAAAATGAATTTTTGAATAATTTACTATAGAAAAGGCAATCCCTGGCGTAATTAAAATTTGCGACAGTAAAAAATGAATTTTTGAATAATTTACTATAGAAAAGGCAATCCCTGGCGTATTTAAAATTTGCAACGGTAAAAAATTATTTTTTGAATAATTTACTATAGAAAAGGCAATCCCTGGCGTAATTAAAATTTGCGACAGTAAAAAATGAATTTTTGAATAATTTACTATAGAAAAGGCAATCCCTGGCGTATTTAAAATTTGCAACAGTAAAAAATTATTTTTTGAATAATTTACTATAGAAAAGGCAATCCCTGGCGTAATTAAAATTTGTGACAGAAAAAATTATTTTTTGAATAATTTACTATAGAAAAGGCAATCCCTGTCGTAATTATAATTTGCGACAGTAAAAAATTATTTTTTGAATAATTTACTATAGAAAAGGCAATCCCTGGCGTAATTAAAATTTGAGACAGTAAAAAATTATTTTTTGCAAAATTTACTATAGAAAAGGCAATCCCTGGCGTAATTAAAACTTGCGACAGTAAAAAATTATTTTTTGCAAAATTTACTATAGATAAGGCAATCCCTGGCGTAATTAAAATTTGCGACACTAAAAAATTATTTTTTGCAAAATTTACTATAGAAAAGGCAATCCCTGGCGTAATTAAAATTTGCGACACTAAACAATTATTTTTTGAATAATTTACTATAGAATAGGCAATCCCTGGCGTAATTAAAATTTGCGACAGTAAAAAATTATTTTTTGAATAATTTACTATAGAAAAGGCAATCCCTGGCGTAATTATATTTTGCGACAGTAAAAAATTATTTTTTGAATAATTTACTATAGAAAAGGCAATCCCTGGCGTAATTAAAATTTGAGACAGTAAAAAATTATTTTTTGCAAAATTTACTATAGAAAAGGCAATCCCTGGCGTAATTATAATTTGCGACAGTATAAAATTATTTTTTGAATAATTTACTATACAATAGGCAATCCCTGGCGTAATTAAAATTTGCGACAGTAAAAAATTATTTTTTGAATAATTTACTATAGAAAAGGCAATCCGTGGCGTAATTAAAATTTGCGACAGTAAAAAATGAATTTTTGAATAATTTACTATAGAAAAGGCAATCCCTGGCGTAATTAAAATTTGCGACAGTAAAAAATGAATTTTTGAATAATTTACTATAGAAAAGGCAATCCCTGGCGTATTTAAAATTTGCGACAGTAAAAAATTATTTTTTGCAAAATTTACTATAGAAAAGGCAATCCCTGGCGTAATTAAAATTTGCGACACTAAGCAATTATTTTTTGAATAATTTACTATAGAAAAGGCAATCCCTGGCGTAATTAAAATTTGCGACAGTAAAAAATGAATTTTTGAATAATTTACTATAGAAAAGGCAATCCCTGGCGTAATTATAATTAGCGACAGTATAAAATTATTTTTTGAATAATTTACTATAGAAAAGGCAATCCCTGGCGAAATTAAAATTTGCGACAATAAAAAATTATTTTTTGAATAATTTACTATAGAAAAGGCAATCCCTGGCGTAATTAAAATTTGCGACAGTAAAAAATGAATTTTTGAATAATTTACTATAGAAAAGGCAATCCCTGGCGTAATTAAAATTTGCGACAGTAAAAAATGAATTTTTGAATAATTTACTATAGAAAAGGCAATCCCTGGCGTATTTAAAATTTGCAACAGTAAAAAATTATTTTTTGAATAATTTACTATAGAAAAGGCAATCCCTGGCGTAACTAAAATTTGCGACAGTAAAAAATTATTTTTTGAATAATTTACTATAGAAAAGGCAATCCCTGGCGTAATTAAAATTTGCGACACTAAACAATTATTTTTTGCAAAATTTACTATACAAAAGGCAATCCCTGGCGTATTTAAAATTTGCGACAGTAAAAAATAATTTTTTGCAAAATTTACTATAGAAAAGGCAATCCCTGGCGTAATTAAAACTTGCGACAGTATAAAATTATTTTTTGAATAATTTACTATACAAAAGGCAATCCCTGGCGTAATTAAAATTTGCGACAGTAAAAAATTATTTTTTGAATTATTTACTATAGAAAAGGCAATCCCTGGCGTAGTTAAAATTTGTGACAGAAAAAATTATTTTTTGAATAATTTACTATAGAAAAGGCAATCACTGGCGTAATTAAAATTTGCGACAGTAAAAAATGAATTTTTGAATAATTTACTATAGAAAAGGCAATCCCTGGCGTATTTAAAATTTGCAACAGTAAAAAATTATTTTTTGAATAATTTACTATAGAAAAGGCAATCCCTGGCGTAATTAAAATTTGCGACAGTAAAAAATTATTTTTTGAATAATTTACTATAGAAAAGGCAATCCCTGGCGTATTTACAATTTGCAACAGTATAAAATTATTTTTTGCAAAATTTACTATAGAAAAGGCAATCCCTGGCGTATTTAAAATTTGCAACAGTAAAAAATTATTTTTTGAATAATTTACTATGGAAAAGGCAATCCCTGGCGTAATTAAAATTTGCGACAGTAAAAAAATATTTTTTGAATAATTTACTATAGAAAAGGCAATCCCTGGCGTAATTAAAATTTGCGACAGTATAAAATTATTTTTTGAATAATTTACTATAGAAAAGGCAATCCCTGGCTTAATTAAAATTTGCGACAGTAAAAAATTATTTTTTGCAAAATTTACTATAGAAAAGGCAATCCCGGGCGTAGTTAAAATTTTCGACACTAAACAATTATTTTTTGAATAATTTACTATAGAAAAGGCAATCCCTGGCGTATTTAAAATTTACAACAGTAAAAAATTATTTTTTGAATAATTTACTATAGAAAAGGCAATCCCTGGCGTAATTAAAATTTGAGACAGTAAAAAATTATTTTTTGCAAAATTTACTATAGAAAAGGCAATCCCTGGCGTAGTTAAAATTTGCGACACTAAACAATTATTTTTTGCAAAATTTACTATAGAAAAGGCAATCCCTGGCGTATTTAAAATTTGCAACAGTATAAAATTATTTTTTGAATAATTTACTATAGAAAAGGCAATCCCTGGCGTAATTAAAATTTGCGACAGTAAAAAATTATTTTTTGCAAAATTTAATATAGAAAAGGCAATCCCTGGCGTAGTTAAAATTTGCGACACTAAACAATTATTTTTTGAATAATTTACTATAGAAAAGGCAATCCCTGGCCTATTTAAAATTTGCAACAGTAAAAAATTATTTTTTGAATAATTTACTATAGAAAAGGCAATCCCTGGCGTAATTAAAATTTGAGACAGTAAAAAATTATTTTTTGCAAAATTTACTATAGAAAAGGCAATCCCTGGCGTAATTAAAATTTGAGACAGTAAAAAATAATTTTTTGAATTATTTACTATAGAAAAGGCAATACCTGGCGTAATTAAAATTTGCGACAGTAAAAAATGAATTTTTGAATATTTTACTATAGAAAAGGCAATCCCTGGCGTAATTAAAATTTGAGACAGTAAAAAATTAATTTTTGCAAAATTTACTATAGAAAAGGCAATCCCTGGCGTAATTAAAATTTGAGACAGTAAAAAATTATTTTTTGCAAAATTTACTATAGAAAAGCAATCCCTGGCGTACTTAAAATTTGAGACAGTAAAAAATTATTTTTTGAATAATTTACTATAGAAAAGGCAATCCCTGGCGTAATTAAAATTTGCGACAGTATAAAATTATTTTTTGCAAAATTTACTATAGAAAAGGCAATCCCTGGCGTAATTAAAATTTGCTACAGTAAAAAATTATTTTTTGAATAATTTACTATAGAAAAGGCAATCCCTGGCGTATTTAAAATTTGCAACAGTAAAAAATTATTTTTTGAATAATTTACTATAGAAAAGGCAATCCCTGGCGTAATTAAAATTTGAGACAGTAAAAAATTAATTTTTGCAAAATTTACTATAGAAAAGGCAATCCCTGGCGAAATTAAAATTTGAGACAGTAAAAAATTATTTTTTGCAAAATTTACTATAGAAAAGCAATCCCTGGCGTATTTAAAATTTGAGACAGTAAAAAATTATTTTTTGCAAAATTTACTATACAAAAGGCAATCCCTGGCGTAATTAAAATTTGCGACAGTATAAAATTATTTTTTGAATAATTTACTATAGAAAAGGCAATCCCTGGAATAATTAAAATTTGCGACAGTAAAAAATTATTTTTTGCAAAATTTACTATAGAAAAGGCAATCCCTGGCGTAATTAAAATTTGCGACAGTAAAAAATTAATTTTTGAATAATTTACTATAGAAAAGGCAATCCCTGGCGTAATTAAAATTTGAGACACTAAACAATTATTTTTTGAATAATTTACTATAGAAAAGGCAATCCCTGGCGTAATTAAAATTTGCGACAGTATAAAATTATTTTTTGAATAATTTACTATAGAAAAGGCAATCCCTGGCGTAATTAAAATTTGCGACACTAAACAATTATTTTTTGAATAATTTACTATAGAAAAGGAAATCCCTGGCGTATTTAAAATTTGTGACAGTAAAAAAATATTTTTTGCAAAATTTACTATAGAAAAGGCAATCCCTGGCGTAATTAAAATTTGCGACAGTAAAAAATTAATTTTTGAATAATTTACTATAGAAAAGGCAATCCTTGGCGTAATTAAAATTTGCGACAGTAAAAAATTATTTTTTGCAAAATTTACTATAGAAAAGGCAATCCCTGGCGTAATTAAAAATTTGAGACAGTAAAAAATTATTTTTTGAATAATTTACTATAGAAAAGGCAATCCCTGGCGTAATTAAAATTTGCGACAGTAAAAATTATTTTTTGAATAATTTACTATAGAAAAGGCAATCCCTGGCTTAATTAAAATTTGCGACAGTAAAAAATTATTTTTTGCAAAATTTACTATAGAAAAGGCAATCCCTGGCGTAATTAAAATTTGCGACAGTAAAAAATTAATTTTTGAATAATTTACTATAGAAAAGGCAATCCCTGGCGTAATTAAAATTTGCGACACTAAACAATTATTTTTTGAATAATTTACTATAGAAAAGGCAATCCCTGGCGTAATTAAAATTTGAGACAGTAAAAAATTATTTTTTGAATAATTTACTATAGAAAAGGCAATCCCTGGCGTAATTAAAATTTGCGACACTAAACAATTAGTTTTTGAATAATTTACTATAGAAAAGGCAATCCCTGGCGTAATTAAAATTTGCGACAGTAAAAAATGAATTTTTGAATAATTTACTATAGAAAAGGCAATCCCTGGCGTAGTTAAAATTTGCGACAGTAAAAAATTATTTTATGAATAATTTACTATAGAAAAGGCAATCCCTGGCGTATTTAAAATTTGCAACAGTAAAAAATTATTTTTTGCAAAATTTACTATAGAAAAGGCAATCCCTGGCGTAATTAAAACTTGCGACAGTAAAAAATTATTTTTTGCAAAATTTACTATAGAAAAGGCAATCCCTGGCGTAATGAAAACTTGCGACAGTATAAAATTATTTTTTGAATAATTTACTATAGAAAAGGCAATCACTGGCGTAATTAAAATTTGAGACAGTAAAAAATTATTTTTTGTATAATTTACTATAGAAAAGGCAATCCCTGGCGTAATTTTAATTTGCGACAGTAAAAAATTAATTTTTTGAATAATTTACTATAGAAAAGGCAATCCCTGGCGTAATTAAAATTTGAGACAGTAAAAAATTATTTTTTGCAAAATTTACTATAGAAAAGGCAATCCCTGGCGTAATTAAAATTTGTGACAGAAAAAATTATTTTTTGAATAATTTACTATAGAAAAGGCAATCCCTGGCGTAATTATAATTTGCGACAGTAAAAAATTATTTTTTGAATAATTTACTATAGAAAAGGCAATCCCTGGCATAATTAAAATTTGAGACAGTAAAAAATGAATTTTTGAATAATTTACTATAGAAAAGGCAATCCCTGGCGTAATTAAAATTTGCGACAGTAAAAATTATTTTTTGAATAATTTACTATAGAAAAGGCAATCCCTGGCGTATTTAAAATTTGAGACATTAAAAAATTATTTTTTGCAAAATTTACTATAGAAAAGGCAATCCCTGGCGTAATTAAAATTTGCGACAGTAAAAAATTAATTTTTGAATAATTTACTATAGAAAAGGCAATCCCTGGCGTAATTAAAATTTGCGACAATAAAAAATGATTTTTTGCAAAATTTACTATAGAAAAAGCAATCCCTGGCGTAATTAAAATTTGCGACAGTAAAAAATTATTTTTTGAATAATTTACTATAGAAAAGGCAATCCCTGGCGTATTTAAAATTTGCAACAGTAAAAAATAATTTTTTGAATAATTTACTATAGAAAAGGCAATCCCTGGCGTAATTAAAATTTGAGACAGTAAAAAATTAATTTTTGCAAAATTTACTATAGAAAAGGCAATCCCTGGCGTAATTAAAATTTGCGACACTAAACAATTATTTTTTGCAAAATTTACAATACAAAAGGCAATCCCTGGCGTATTTAAAATTTGCGACACTAAACAATTATTTTTTGCAAAATTTGCTATACAAAAGGCAATCCCTGGCGTATTTAAAATTTGCAACAGTAAAAAATTATTTTTTGCAAAATTTACTATAGAAAAGGCAATTCCTGGCGTAATTAAAATTTGAGACAGTAAAAAATTATTTTTTGAATAATTTACTATAGAAAAGGCAATCCCTGGCGTAATTAAAATTTGCGACAGTAAAAAATGAATTTTTGAATAATTTACTATAGAAAAGGCAATCCCTGGCGTAATTAAAATTTGCGACAATAAACAATTATTTTTTGCAAAATTTACTATAGAAAAGGCAATCCCTGGCGTAATTATAATTTGCGACAGTAAAAAATTAATTTTTGAATAATTTACTATACAAAAGGCAATCCCTGGCGTATTTAAAATTTGCGACAGTATAAAATTTTTTTTTGAATAATTTACTATAGAAAAGGCAATCCCTGGCGTAGTTAAAATTTGCGACACTAAACAATTATTTTTTGCAAAATTTACTATAGAAAAGGCAATCCCTGGCGTAATTATAATTTGCGACAGTAAAAAAATTAATTTTTGCATAATTTACTATAGAAAAGGCAATCCCTGGCGTAATTAAAATTTGCGACACTAAACAATTATTTTTTGCAAAATTTACTATACAAAAGGCAATCCCTGGCGTATTTAAAATTTGCGACAGTATAAAATTAGTTTTTGAATAATTTACTATAGAAAAGGCAATCCCTGGCGTAATTAAAATTTGCGACAGTATAAAATTATTTTTTGCAAAATTTACTATAGAAAAGGCAATCCCTGGCGTAATTAAAATTTGCGACAGTAAAAAATTATTTTTTGAATAATTTACTATAGAAAAGGCAATCCCTGGCGTAATTAAAATTTGCGACAGTAAAAAATTATTTTTTGAATAATTTACTATAGAAAAGGCAATCCCTGGCGTAATTAAAATTTGCGACAGTAAAAAATTATTTTTTGAATAATTTACTATAGAAAAGGCAATCCCTGGCGTAATTAAAATTTGCGACACTAAACAATTATTTTTTGAATAATTTACTATAGAAAAGGCAATCCCTGGCGTAATTAAAATTTGCGACACTAAAAAATTATTTTTTGAATAATTTACTATAGAAAAGGCAATCCCTGGCGTAATTATAATTTGCGACAGTAAAAAATTAATTTTTGAATAATTTACTATACAAAAGGCAATCCCTGGCGTATTTAAAATTTGCGACAGTATAAAATTTTTTTTTGAATAATTTACTATAGAAAAGGCAATCCCTGGCGTAATTAAAATTTGCGACACTAAACAATTATTTTTTGCAAAATTTACTATAGAAAAGGCAATACCTGGCGTAATTATAATTTGCGACAGTAAAAAAATTAATTTTTGAATAATTTACTATAGAAAAGGCAATCCCTGGCGTAATTAAAATTTGCGACACTAAACAATTATTTTTTGCAAAATTTACTATACAAAAGGCAATCCCTGGCGTATTTAAAATTTGCGACAGTATAAAATTAGTTTTTGAATAATTTACTATAGAAAAGGCAATCCCTGGCGTAATTAAAATTTGCGACAGTATAAAATTATTTTTTGCAAAATTTACTATAGAAAAGGCAATCCCTGGCGTAATTAAAATTTGCGACAGTAAAAAATTATTTTTTGAATAATTTACTATAGAAAAGGCAATCCCTGGCGTAATTAAAATTTGCGACAGTAAAAAATTATTTTTTGAATAATTTACTATAGAAAAGGCAATCCCTGGCGTAATTAAAATTTGCGACAGTAAAAAATTATTTTTTGAATAATTTACTATAGAAAAGGCAATCCCTGGCGTATTTAAAATTTGCGACAGTAAAAAATTAATTTTTGAATAATTTACTATAGAAAAGGCAATCCCTGGCGTAATTATAATTTGCGACAGTAAAAAATTATTTTTTGAATGATTTACTATAGAAAAGGCAATCCCTGGCGTATTTAAAATTTGCGACAGTAAAAAATGAATTTTTGAATAATTTACTATAGAAAAGGCAATCCCTGGCGTAATTAAAATTTGCGACACTAAACAATTATTTTTTGAATAATTTACTATAGAAAAGGCAATCCCTGGCGTATTTAAAATTTGCGACACTAAACAATTATTTTTTGCAAAATTTACTATAGAAAAGGCAATCCCTGGCGTAATTAAAATTTGCGACAGTAAAAAATTATTTTTTGAATAATTTACTACAGAAAAGGCAATCCCTGGCGTAATTAAAATTTGCGACAGTATAAAATTATTTTTTGAATAATTTACTATAGAAAAGGCAATCCCTGGCGTAATTAAAATTTGCGACAGTAAAAAATTATTTTTTGCAAAATTTACTATAGAAAAGGCAATCCCTGGCGTATTTAAAATTTGCGACACTAAACAATTATTTTTTGCAAAATTTGCTATACAAAAGGCAATCCCTGGCGTATTTAAAATTTGCAACAGTAAAAAATTATTTTTTGCAAAATTTACTATAGAAAAGGCAATCCCTGGCGTAATTAAAATTTGAGACAGTAAAAAATTATTTTTTGAATAATTTACTATAGAAAAGGCAATCCCTGGCGTAATTAAAATTTGCGACAGTAAAAAATGAATTTTTGAATAATTTACTATAGAAAAGGCAATCCCTGGCGTAATTAAAATTTGCGACACTTAACAATTATTTTTTGCAAAATTTACTATAGAAAAGTAAATCCCTGGCGTAATTAAAATTTGCGACAGTAAAAAATTAATTTTTGCAAAATTTACTATAGAAAAGGCAATCCCCGGCGTAATTAAAATTTGCGACAGTAAAAAATTAATTTTTGAATAATTTACTATAGAAAAGGCAATCCCTGGCGTAATTAAAATTTGAGACAGTAAAAAATTATTTTTTGAATAATTTACTATAGAAAAGGCAATCCCTGGCGTAATTAAAATTTGCGACAGTAAAAAATTAATTTTTGCAAAATTTACTATAGAAAAGGCAATCCCCGGCGTAATTAAAATTTGCGACAGTAAAAAATTATTTTTTGAATAATTTACTATAGAAAAGGCAATCCCTGGCGTAATTAAAATTTGCGACAGTATAAAATTATTTTTTGCAAAATTTACTATAGAAAAGGCAATCCCTGGCGTAATTAAAATTTGCGACAGTAAAAAATTATTTTTTGCAAAATTTACTATAGAAAAGGCAATCCCTGGCGTAATTAAAATTTGCGACACTAAACAATTATTTTTTGCAAAATTTACTATAAAAAAGGCAATCCCTGGCGTATTTAAAATTTGCAACAGTAAAAAATTATTTTTTGCAAAATTTACTATAGAAAAGGGAATCCCTGGCATAATTAAAATTTGAGACAGTAAAAAATTATTTTTTGAATAATTTACTATAGAAAAGGCAATATTTGGCGTAATTAAAATTTGCGACAGTAAAAAATTATTTTTTGAATAATTTACTATAGAAAAGGCAATCCCTGGCGTAATTAAAATTTGCGACACTAAACAATTATTTTTTGCAAAATTTACTATAGAAAAGGCAATCCCTGGCGTAATTAAAATTTGCGACAGTAAAAAATTATTTTTTGCTAAATTTACTATAGAAAAGGCAATCCCTGGCGTAATTAAAATTTGCGACAGTAAAAAATTATTTTTTGCAAAATTTACTATAGAAAAGGCAATCCCTGGCGTAATTATAATTTGCGACAGTATAAAATTATTTTTTGAATAATTTACTATAGAAAAGGCAATCCCTGGCGTAATTATAATTTGCGACAGTATAAAATTATTTTTTGAATAATTTACTATAGAAAAGGCAATCCCTGGCGTAATTAAAATTTGCGACAGTAAAAAATTATTTTTTGAATAATTTACTATAGAAAAGGCAATCCCTGGCGTAATTAAAATTTGCGACAGTAAAAAATGAATTTTTGAATAATTTACTATAGAAAAGGAAATACCTGGCGTAATTAAATTTTGCGACACTAAACAATTATTTTTTGAATAATTTACTATAGAAAAGGCAATCCCTGGCGTAATTAAAATTTGCGACAGTAAAAAATTAATTTTTGCAAAATTTACTATAGAAAAGGCAATCCCTGGCGTAATTAAAACTTGCGAGAGTAAAAAATTATTTTTTGCAAAATTTACTATAGAAAAGGCAATCCCTGGCGTAATTAAAATTTGCGACAGTAAAAAATTATTTTTTGAATAATTTACTATAGAAAAGGCAATACCTGGCGTAATTATAATTTGCGACAGTATAAAATTATTTTTTGAATAATTTACTATAGAAAAGGCAATCCCTGGCGTATTTAAAATTTGCGACAGTATAAAATTATTTTTTGCAAAATTTACTATAGAAAAGGCAATCCCTGGCGTAATTAAAATTTGAGACAGTAAAAAATTATTTTTTGAATAATTTACTATAGAAAAGGCAATCCCTGGCGTAATTAAAATTTGCGACAGTAAAAAATTATTTTTTGCAAAATTTACTATAGAAAAGGCAATCCCTGGCGTAATTAAAATTTGCGACAGTAAAAAATTATTTTTTGCAAAATTTACTATAGAAAAGGCAATCCCTGGCGTAATTAAAATTTGCGACAGTAAAAAATTATTTTTTGCAAAATTTACTATAGAAAAGGCAATCCCTGGCGTAATTATAATTTGCGACAGTATAAAATTATTTTTTGAATAATTTACTATAGAAAAGGCAATCCCTGGCGTAATTATAATTTGCGGCAGTATAAAATGATTTTTTGAATAATTTACTATAGAAAAGGCAATCCCTGGCGTAATTAAAATTTGCGACAGTAAAAAATTATTTTTTGAATAATTTACTATAGAAAAGGCAATCCCTGGCGTAATTAAAATTTGCGACAGTAAAAAATGAATTTTTGAATAATTTACTATAGAAAAGGCAATCCCTGGCGTAATTATAATTTGCGACAGTATAAAATTATTTTTTGAATAATTTACTATAGAAAAGGCAATCCCTGGCCTAATTAAAATTTGAGACAGTAAAAAATTATTTTTTGAATAATTTACTATAGAAAAGGCAATCCCTGGCGTAATTAAAATTTGAGACAGTATAAAATTATTTTTTGAATAATTTACTATAGAAAAGGCAATCCCTGACGTAATTATAATTTGCGACAGTTTAAAATTATTTTTTGAATAATTTACTATAGAAAAGGCAATCCCTGGCCTAATTAAAATTTGAGACAGTAAAAAATTATTTTTTGAATAATTTACTATAGAAAAGGCAATCCCTGGCGTATTTAAAATTTGCAACAGTAAAAAATTATTTTTTGAATAATCCCTGGCGTAATTAAAATTTGCGACAGTAAAAAAATATTTTTTGAATAATTTACTATAGAAAAGGCAATCCCTGGCGTAATTAAAATTTGAGAGAGTAAAAAATGATTTTTTGCAAAATTTACTATAGAAAAGGCAATCCCTGCCGTAATTAAAATTTGCGACAGTAAACAATTATTTTTTGCAAAATTTACTATAGAAAAGGCAATCCCTGGCGTAATTAAAATTTGCGACACTAAACAATTATTTTTTGCAAAATTTACTATAGAAAAGGCAATCCCTGGCGTATTTAAAATTTGCGACAGTAAACAATAATTTTTTGCAAAATTTACTATAGAAAAGGAAATCCGTGGCGTAATTAAAATTTGCGACAGTAAAAAATGAATTTTTGAATAATTTACTATAGAAAAGGCAATCCCTGGCGTAATTAAAATTTGCGACAGTAAACAATTATTTTTTGCAAAATTTACTATAGAAAAGGCAATCCCTGGCGTAGTTAAAATTTGCGACAGTAAAAAATGATTTTTTGAATAATTTACTATAGAAAAGGCAATCCCTGGCGTAATTAAAATTTGCGACAGTAAAAAATTATTTTTTGAATAATTTACTATAGAAAAGGCAATCCCTGGCGTAATTAAAATTTGAGACAGTAAAAAATTATTTTTTGAATAATTTACTATAGAAAAGGCAATCCCTGGCGTAATTAAAATTTGAGACAGTAAAAAATTATTTTTTGAATAATTTACTATAGAAAAGGCAATCCCTGGCGTAATTAAAATTTGCGACAGTAAAAAATTATTTTTTGCAAAATTTACTATAGAAAAGGCAATCCCTGGCGTAATTAAAATTTAAGACAGTAAAAAATTATTTTTTGCAAAATTTACTATACAAAAGGCAATCCCTGGCGTAATTAAAATTTGCGACAGTAAAAATTATTTTTTGCAAAATTTACTATAGAAAAGGCAATCCCTGGCGTAATTATAATTTGCGACAGTATAAAATTATTTTTTGAATAAGTTACTATAGAAAAGGCAATCCCTGGCGTAATTATAATTTGCGACAGTATAAAATGATTTTTTGAATAATTTACTATAGAAAAGGCAATCCCTGGCGTAATTAAAATTTGCGACAGTAAAACATTATTTTTTGAATAATTTACTATAGAAAAGGCAATCCCTGGCGTAATTAAAATTTGCGACAGTAAAAAATGAATTTTTGAATAATTTACTATAGAAAAGGCAATCCCTGGCGTAATTATAATTTGCGACAGTAAAAAATTATTTTTTGAATAATTTACTATAGAAAAGGCAATCCCTGGCGTAATTAAAATTTGCGACAGTAAAAAATGAATTTTTGAATAATTTACTATAGAAAAGGCAATCCCTGGCGTAATTATAATTTGCGACACTAAACAATTATTTTTTGAATAATTTACTATAGAAAAGGCAATCCCTGGCGTAATTAAAATTTGCGACACTAAGAAATTATTTTTTGAATAATTTATTATAGAAAAGGCAATCCCTGGCGCAATTAAAATTTGTGACAGAAAAAATTATTTTTTGAATAATTTACTATACAAAAGGCAATCCCTGGCGTATTTAAAATTTGCGACAGTATAAAATTATTTTTTGAATAATTTACTATAGAAAAGGCAATCCCTGGCGTAATTAAAATTTGCGACAGTATAAAATTATTTTTTGCAAAATTTACTATAGAAAAGGCAATCCCTGGCGTAATTAAAATTTGCGACAGTAAAAAATTATTTTTTGCAAAATTTACTATAGAAAAGGCAATCCCTGGCGTAATTAAAATTTGCGACACTAAACAATTATTTTTTGCAAAATTTACTATAAAAAAGGCAATCCCTGGCGTATTTAAAATTTGCAACAGTAAAAAATTATTTTTTGCAAAATTTACTATAGAAAAGGGAATCCCTGGCATAATTAAAATTTGAGACAGTAAAAAATTATTTTTTGAATAATTTACTATAGAAAGGGCAATATTTGGCGTAATTAAAATTTGCGACAGTAAAAAATTATTTTTTGAATAATTTACTATAGAAAAGGCAATCCCTGGCGTAATTAAAATTTGCGACACTAAACAATTATTTTTTGCAAAATTTACTATAGAAAAGGCAATCCCTGGCGTAATTAAAATTTGCGACAGTAAAAAATTATTTTTTGCAAAATTTACTATAGAAAAGGCAATCCCTGGCGTAATTAAAATTTGCGACAGTAAAAAATTATTTTTTGCAAAATTTACTATAGAAAAGGCAATCCCTGGCGTAATTATAATTTGCGACAGTATAAAATTATTTTTTGAATAATTTACTATAGAAAAGGCAATCCCTGGCGTAATTATAATTTGCGACAGTATAAAATTATTTTTTGAATAATTTACTATAGAAAAGGCAATCCCTGGCGTAATTAAAATTTGCGACAGTAAAAAATTATTTTTTGAATAATTTACTATAGAAAAGGCAATCCCTGGCGTAATTAAAATTTGCGACAGTAAAAAATGAATTTTTGAATAATTTACTATAGAAAAGGAAATACCTGGCGTAATTAAAATTTGCGACACTAAACAATTATTTTTTGAATAATTTACTATAGAAAAGGCAATCCCTGGCGTAATTAAAATTTGCGACAGTAAAAAATTATTTTTTGAATAATTTACTATAGAAAAGGCAATCCCTGGCGTAATTAAAATTTGCGACAGTAAAAAATTATTTTTTGCAAAATTTACTATAGAAAAGGCAATCCCTGGCGTAATTAAAATTTGCGAAAGTAAAAAATTATTTTTTGAATAATTTACTATAGAAAAGGCAATCCCTGGCGTAATTAAAATTTGAGACAGTAAAAAATTATTTTTTGAATAATTTACTATAGAAAAGGCAATCCCTGGCGTAATTAAAATTTGCGACAGTAAAAAATTAATTTTTGAATAATTTACTATAGAAAAGGCAATCCCTGGCGTAATTAAAATTTGCGACAGTAAAAAATTAATTTTTGCAAAATTTACTATAGAAAAGGCAATCCCTGGCGTAATTAAAACTTGCGACAGTAAAAAATTATTTTTTGCAAAATTTACTATAGAAAAGGCAATCCCTGGCGTAATTAAAATTTGCGACAGTAAAAAATTATTTTTTGAATAATTTACTATAGAAAAGGCAATACCTGGCGTAATTATAATTTGCGACAGTATAAAATTATTTTTTGAATAATCCCTGGCGTAATTAAAATTTGCGACAGTAAAAAAATATTTTTTGAATAATTTACTATAGAAAAGGCAATCCCTGGCGTAATTAAAATTTGAGAGAGTAAAAAATGATTTTTTGCAAAATTTACTATAGAAAAGGCAATCCCTGCCGTAATTAAAATTTGCGACAGTAAACAATTATTTTTTGCAAAATTTACTATAGAAAAGGCAATCCCTGGCGTAATTAAAATTTGCGACACTAAACAATTATTTTTTGCAAAATTTACTATAGAAAAGGCAATCCCTGGCGTATTTAAAATTTGCGACAGTAAACAATAATTTTTTGCAAAATTTACTATAGAAAAGGAAATCCGTGGCGTAATTAAAATTTGCGACAGTAAAAAATGAATTTTTGAATAATTTACTATAGAAAAGGCAATCCCTGGCGTAATTAAAATTTGCGACAGTAAACAATTATTTTTTGCAAAATTTACTATAGAAAAGGCAATCCCTGGCGTAGTTAAAATTTGCGACAGTAAAAAATGATTTTTTGAATAATTTACTATAGAAAAGGCAATCCCTGGCGTAATTAAAATTTGCGACAGTAAAAAATTATTTTTTGAATAATTTACTATAGAAAAGGCAATCCCTGGCGTAATTAAAATTTGAGACAGTAAAAAATTATTTTTTGAATAATTTACTATAGAAAAGGCAATCCCTGGCGTAATTAAAATTTGAGACAGTAAAAAATTATTTTTTGAATAATTTACTATAGAAAAGGCAATCCCTGGCGTAATTAAAATTTGCGACAGTAAAAAATTATTTTTTGCAAAATTTACTATAGAAAAGGCAATCCCTGGCGTAATTAAAATTTAAGACAGTAAAAAATTATTTTTTGCAAAATTTACTATACAAAAGGCAATCCCTGGCGTAATTAAAATTTGCGACAGTAAAAATTATTTTTTGCAAAATTTACTATAGAAAAGGCAATCCCTGGCGTAATTATAATTTGCGACAGTATAAAATTATTTTTTGAATAAGTTACTATAGAAAAGGCAATCCCTGGCGTAATTATAATTTGCGACAGTATAAAATGATTTTTTGAATAATTTACTATAGAAAAGGCAATCCCTGGCGTAATTAAAATTTGCGACAGTAAAACATTATTTTTTGAATAATTTACTATAGAAAAGGCAATCCCTGGCGTAATTAAAATTTGCGACAGTAAAAAATGAATTTTTGAATAATTTACTATAGAAAAGGCAATCCCTGGCGTAATTATAATTTGCGACAGTAAAAAATTATTTTTTGAATAATTTACTATAGAAAAGGCAATCCCTGGCGTAATTAAAATTTGCGACAGTAAAAAATGAATTTTTGAATAATTTACTATAGAAAAGGCAATCCCTGGCGTAATTATAATTTGCGACACTAAACAATTATTTTTTGAATAATTTACTATAGAAAAGGCAATCCCTGGCGTAATTAAAATTTGCGACACTAAGAAATTATTTTTTGAATAATTTATTATAGAAAAGGCAATCCCTGGCGCAATTAAAATTTGTGACAGAAAAAATTATTTTTTGAATAATTTACTATACAAAAGGCAATCCCTGGCGTATTTAAAATTTGCGACAGTATAAAATTATTTTTTGAATAATTTACTATAGAAAAGGCAATCCCTGGCGTAATTAAAATTTGCGACAGTATAAAATTATTTTTTGCAAAATTTACTATAGAAAAGGCAATCCCTGGCGTAATTAAAATTTGCGACAGTAAAAAATTATTTTTTGCAAAATTTACTATAGAAAAGGCAATCCCTGGCGTAATTAAAATTTGCGACACTAAACAATTATTTTTTGCAAAATTTACTATAAAAAAGGCAATCCCTGGCGTATTTAAAATTTGCAACAGTAAAAAATTATTTTTTGCAAAATTTACTATAGAAAAGGGAATCCCTGGCATAATTAAAATTTGAGACAGTAAAAAATTATTTTTTGAATAATTTACTATAGAAAGGGCAATATTTGGCGTAATTAAAATTTGCGACAGTAAAAAATTATTTTTTGAATAATTTACTATAGAAAAGGCAATCCCTGGCGTAATTAAAATTTGCGACACTAAACAATTATTTTTTGCAAAATTTACTATAGAAAAGGCAATCCCTGGCGTAATTAAAATTTGCGACAGTAAAAAATTATTTTTTGCAAAATTTACTATAGAAAAGGCAATCCCTGGCGTAATTAAAATTTGCGACAGTAAAAAATTATTTTTTGCAAAATTTACTATAGAAAAGGCAATCCCTGGCGTAATTATAATTTGCGACAGTATAAAATTATTTTTTGAATAATTTACTATAGAAAAGGCAATCCCTGGCGTAATTATAATTTGCGACAGTATAAAATTATTTTTTGAATAATTTACTATAGAAAAGGCAATCCCTGGCGTAATTAAAATTTGCGACAGTAAAAAATTATTTTTTGAATAATTTACTATAGAAAAGGCAATCCCTGGCGTAATTAAAATTTGCGACAGTAAAAAATGAATTTTTGAATAATTTACTATAGAAAAGGCAATACCTGGCGTAATTAAAATTTGCGACACTAAACAATTATTTTTTGAATAATTTACTATAGAAAAGGCAATCCCTGGCGTAATTAAAATTTGCGACAGTAAAAAATTATTTTTTGAATAATTTACTATAGAAAAGGCAATCCCTGGCGTAATTAAAATCTGCGACAGTAAAAAATTATTTTTTGCAAAATTTACTATAGAAAAGGCAATCCCTGGCGTAATTAAAATTTGCGAAAGTAAAAAATTATTTTTTGAATAATTTACTATAGAAAAGGCAATCCCTGGCGTAATTAAAATTTGAGACAGTAAAAAATTATTTTTTGAATAATTTACTATAGAAAAGGCAATCCCTGGCGTAATTAAAATTTGCGACAGTAAAAAATTAATTTTTGAATAATTTACTATAGAAAAGGCAATCCCTGGCGTAATTAAAATTTGCGACAGTAAAAAATTAATTTTTGCAAAATTTACTATAGAAAAGGCAATCCCTGGCGTAATTAAAACTTGCGACAGTAAAAAATTATTTTTTGCAAAATTTACTATAGAAAAGGCAATCCCTGGCGTAATTAAAATTTGCGACAGTAAAAAATTATTTTTTGAATAATTTACTATAGAAAAGGCAATACCTGGCGTAATTATAATTTGCGACAGTATAAAATTATTTTTTGAATAATTTACTATAGAAAAGGCAATCCCTGGCGTATTTAAAATTTGCGACAGTATAAAATTATTTTTTGCAAAATTTACTATAGAAAAGGCAATCCCTGGCGTAATTAAAATTTGAGACAGTAAAAAATTATTTTTTGAATAATTTACTATAGAAAAGGCAATCCCTGGCGTAATTAAAATTTGCGACAGTAAAAAATTATTTTTTGCAAAATTTACTATAGAAAAGGCAATCCCTGGCGTAATTAAAATTTGCGACAGTAAAAAATTATTTTTTGCAAAATTTACTATAGAAAAGGCAATCCCTGGCGTAATTAAAATTTGCGACAGTAAAAAATTATTTTTTGCAAAATTTACTATAGAAAAGGCAATCCCTGGCGTAATTATAATTTGCGACAGTATAAAATTATTTTTTGAATAATTTACTATAGAAAAGGCAATCCCTGGCGTAATTATAATTTGTGGCAGTATAAAATGATTTTTTGAATAATTTACTATAGAAAAGGCAATCCCTGGCGTAATTAAAATTTGCGACAGTAAAAAATTATTTTTTGAATAATTTACTATAGAAAAGGCAATCTCTGGCGTAATTAAAATTTGCGACAGTAAAAAATGAATTTTTGAATAATTTACTATAGAAAAGGCAATCCCTGGCGTAATTATAATTTGCGACAGTATAAAATTATTTTTTGAATAATTTACTATAGAAAAGGCAATCCCTGGCCTAATTAAAATTTGAGACAGTAAAAAATTATTTTTTGAATAATTTACTATAGAAAAGGCAATCCCTGGCGTAATTAAAATTTGAGACAGTATAAAATTATTTTTTGAATAATTTACTATAGAAAAGGCAATCCCTGACGTAATTATAATTTGCGACAGTTTAAAATTATTTTTTGAATAATTTACTATAGAAAAGGCAATCCCTGGCCTAATTAAAATTTGAGACAGTAAAAAATTATTTTTTGAATAATTTACTATAGAAAAGGCAATCCCTGGCGTATTTAAAATTTGCAACAGTAAAAAATTATTTTTTGAATAATCCCTGGCGTAATTAAAATTTGCGACAGTAAAAAATTATTTTTTGAATAATTTACTATAGAAAAGGCAATCCCTGGCGTAATTAAAATTTGAGAGAGTAAAAAATTATTTTTTGCAAAATATACTATAGAAAAGGCAATCCCTGGCGTAATTAAAATTTGCGACACTAAACAATTATTTTTTGCAAAATTTACTATAGAAAAGGCAATCCCTGGCGTATTTAAAATTTGCGACAGTAAACAATAATTTTTTGCAAAATTTACTATAGAAAAGGAAATCCCTGGCGTAATTAAAATTTGCGACAGTAAAAAATGAATTTTTGAATAATTTACTATAGAAAAGGCAATCCCTGGCGTAATTAAAACTTGCGACAGTAAACAATTATTTTTTGCAAAATTTACTATAGAAAAGGCAATCCCTGGCGTAGTTAAAATTTGCGACAGTAAAAAATGATTTTTTGAATGATTTACTATAGAAAAGGCAATCCCTGGCGTAATTAAAATTTGCGACAGTAAAAAATTATTTTTTGAATAATTTACTATAGAAAAGGCAATCACTGGCGTAATTAAAATTTGAGACAGTAAAAAATTATTTTTTGAATAATTTACTATAGAAAAGGCAATCCCTGGCGTAATTAAAATTTGAGACAGTAAAAAATTATTTTTTGAATAATTTACTATAGAAAAGGCAATCCCTGGCGTAATTAAAATTTGCGACAGTAAAAAATTATTTTTTGCAAAATTTACTATAGAAAAGGCAATCCCCGGCGTAATTAAAATTTAAGACAGTAAAAAATTATTTTTTGCAAAATTTACTATACAAAAGGCAATCCCTGGCGTAATTAAAATTTGCGACAGTAAAAATTATTTTTTGCAAAATTTACTATAGAAAAGGCAATCCCTGGCGTAATTATAATTTGCGACAGTATAAAATTATTTTTTGAATAATTTACTATAGAAAAGGCAATCCCTGGCGTAATTATAATTTGCGACAGTATAAAATGATTTTTTGAATAATTTACTATAGAAAAGGCAATCCCTGGCGTAATTAAAATTTGCGACAGTAAAAAATTATTTTTTGAATAATTTACTATAGAAAAGGCAATCCCTGGCGTAATTAAAATTTGCGACAGTAAAAATTATTTTTTGCAAAATTTACTATAGAAAAGGCAATCCCTGGCGTAATTATAATTTGCGACAGTATAAAATTATTTTTTGAATAATTTACTATAGAAAAGGCAATCCCTGGCGTAATTAAAATTTGCGACACTAAACAATTATTTTTTGCAAAATTTACTATAGAAAAGGCAATCCCTGGCGTAATTAAAATTTGCGACAGTAAAAAATTATTTTTTGCTAAATTTACTATAGAAAAGGCAATCCCTGGCGTAATTAAAATTTGCGACAGTAAAAAATTATTTTTTGCAAAATTTACTATAGAAAAGGCAATCCCTGGCGTAATTATAATTTGCGACAGTATAAAATTATTTTTTGAATAATTTACTATAGAAAAGGCAATCCCTGGCGTAATTATAATTTGCGACAGTATAAAATTATTTTTTGAATAATTTACTATAGAAAAGGCAATCCCTGGCGTAATTAAAATTTGCGACAGTAAAAAATTATTTTTTGAATAATTTACTATAGAAAAGGCAATCCCTGGCGTAAATAAAATTTGCGACAGTAAAAAATGAATTTTTGAATAATTTACTATAGAAAAGGAAATACCTGGCGTAATTAAATTTTGCGACACTAAACAATTATTTTTTGAATAATTTACTATAGAAAAGGCAATCCCTGGCGTAATTAAAATTTGCGACAGTAAAAAATTAATTTTTGCAAAATTTACTATAGAAAAGGCAATCCCTGGCGTAATTAAAACTTGCGAGAGTAAAAAATTATTTTTTGCAAAATTTACTATAGAAAAGGCAATCCCTGGCGTAATTAAAATTTGCGACAGTAAAAAATTATTTTTTGAA
>CAWVNZ010001471.1:0-18423 GCA_963930735.1 Dioctria linearis
AAGTACTCGATGAAAAAAAAACTTAATACAATTTTTCTGTCCACGCACTATTACAACCGCCCAAGGCTTCCCGATTTTTGTACTTCACGCCAACGAATCTCGAATCAAACTCCCCGATTTCGCACAGTCTGCCTACGTCGCAACCGTTCCTCGCTCTCGTTGCCGGCAGACGGGCATCTTTGTTCGTTCGTCGGTTCAATCCCCAAATTCTTCGTGTGCTCGCAACTTACGGCCATAATCGTTGCCACCGGCGGCCTGCCGTATAACAATGACTTTCTCAGAATTTCGGACGGGCTTGCTGTAATCCATTGCGTGATGTTTTACAGCTGGGCGAGTTACCGTTCGTTCGTTGGAATTTCTGATGACGAACGGTGTCTGCTTGGAAATTTTTGTTGCGCTGATGCCGGATTTATGATTTTGGGTTTTTTTTCAGGTGGATTTGGGAGTGAAGAGATTTTTTCTGCGTTGCCAAAGTCTACTTGAAGGTTTTCAGATCTTGCAGAATTTTTCTTGTATAATGTTCCTTCATTTCAGGGATTTTGCTATACTTTCTTTGCAGGCTTTTAGGTATGTGACACGCATTTTGCTGAGAAAGATTATGATTTGTGCGCGTTTTGCACAATTCATAATTTTTTCCAGTGGTACTTATTCTTGGTTGGTGCTGCTTTTCACGACTATATACCTATGTAGAGGAAAATTCAATGGTTCTTGAATTCCTACAACGCGTGGAGAGGTCGAAAAGTACTGGTAAAAATAAAACTTGTCGCTTTCGATTTTAAATCTAAATTTTATTCGACTAGTACACTTAATTTATATACAAAAAAAATGATGACATTTAGAAAAGAAATAAAGAATGCATTACAAAAATTATTGGAACTTGAAAAACAAAATATTAAGAAATTCTCGTAATAAAGAAATGCATATTCGCATTATGTTGCTTCACACTAAATTCATCGCCCATGCTATATGTAGGTTAACAAGAATGCACGCGGAAATGTAAACAAAAATGCAATTGATTATTGTGATTGCGAATGAAGTTTGAATTGCTGACCTTGTTATTGGGTCACAGGTAGATGAATTTAGCGTGAATTTTTTACATATTGAACTGATATGAAAAAGTAATTGTAAAGCACTGAACATGCTGGGGCCCGCCAGAACGTATGACTTTGTTGAACTGTTGCTGAAGTGACTCATGCTGAACAGCAGGTTCCTCATAGATGGAATTTGGTTTGTCCCTTTTGTAACAGCACTGTAGAAGTGACTTGACCTTGGTCCAGTATCTCCAAACTAGTAGTAATAGGATGAAAAGTAATACTGTCGTTGTCGCCGCAACGGTGTGTAGAACAAGAGCCTTCTTGAGTATTATTGGATTAAGATTTGGTTCTACAGTGAATTCCATGAACTGCTTATTGGAGGGTATCAATACTCCAGGTTGCATCAAAGCAGGAGGCTTGCTGAAGTGTAATTTTATTAAATCTGGCACCACTTCCTTCAAATGGCTGGAGACAACTTCTATGTTCTGGTCCAAGTTTGTCTTCAAGATTATTTCCTTTTTTTCAGATAGCACTCATCTCGAAGGTGAATAACTCCAGTGTTGTTTAATAACAGTTCTCTTCTCGAGCCTTTACAGATAATTGCAGCAACCTTGGTCTCATTGGTTGTGTACATCCAGGTATTTCTTGTCATTAAGGCCTTCCAGACTATTCCTGTTAAGCTTATCTGGTTCATTTGACATGTTGTTCTTGGATGACGATTATAAATCTCGTCGATTATACATAATGGACTGTCAGCAATGCCATAGACGATGGCTGGCGTGCAGAGATAAGTCTCATGTCCGCTGATTGCGCACGACTTTATCTGTGTTTCTTCTAGAGAAAAGTAAGTTTGGTGGTCAAAACTTACGGCCAGTGTTGTGAGTTTTACGTCAGCTATAGCAAATGTATTGTTTGTAGTCATGAAAGGAGTAGGTGTTACATGAATTAAGTCGTACCTGTTTGTTTCGACAATAATCAGTTACCCGAACAACATTATGCTATCATTTACTTGTTTCACATCAAGTTGCACTTGTGGTGTTGATAGTATTTGGAGATTGGTTCCAATATTATGCGACACATTTTGAATTAAAAGACCAATGTGATGTGGGCTGACAAAATCAAATAAATGTCCGTGGTTATGGAGTGCGTTTAACCAGGTTTGATAGTTTTCTTGTAGGTCGCTGTAGTAATCTTCAGTACTGATAAATGTAGCGAGTACTTCAATGGCAATTCTGTTATGATCTGCGGTGGAATACCAGGTAGCCATTTATTTAATAGAAGAAATTACTTGAGTTAATCGGGCGTCAAAGTTTCTTAGTTTCTCAGATATGAGAAATGCTGATTGATTAATTTTCGTGGATAAAAGAAGCATCTGTTGATTGGTTGAGTGTAAAAGATTGTGCTGATTCTCTTGCAAAAGCTCAATATCAGTATATACTTGATCATTTACTCCAAAGATGCTGGTTAAAAGACTGCCAAGTATCCCCCTCTTAGATCTGCCTTTCGGCTTCGTTGTACTGATAACTTCTTTTAAGGTCTTAAAGAGATGATTTCTTCTTGAGGATACACGTTCAAACAGTGTTTGGCAGTGCGTCATTTTTGTGAGCTCTCTTGTTTGTTCACACATATCTTTGATCTGGTACCAAGTATTATTAATGTTTTTCTGATCAGTGATTATTTCTGCCTTCGAAAGTGCGACCTGTAGGCGAATGTTCCCACGTTTAATTTGTGTGTGCCACAAGTTCTCCAGAAAAAGCCCCGGCTTGGGTTGGAATATTTCATAGTCTTGGGCGAAAACTATCGTTAACCAATAAAGTAGAGACAAGGTTGTGAGCAGCAGATTCTGTGCCCAGGTGCAAGGCGCAATGGTTTGTTTCTTTTTCCTTTTTGGTTCTGTGGATAAAATTTTATCGAAATGATTGGGCTGTGACCACAATTTTGGCTCTGACTGCAGAATCGAGCACGATTTTCGTTTCTTGTTATTTTTATTTCGAGCAGACTCAAGACTTCTTGACACTGTGTATATTCTCGCCTTTGATTTAGCTACTAAAGTAGTCATTGTGGTGATTGAATTTTGAGCTTCGTTTGTGTCTTCTGAATTTAGTATGGAAATAGGTAGTTGACAGATCTTTTGAATAGGCCGTTTCTTAATACAGTTTTTGTATTGCACCGAAACAATTTGGACTAAGCCATCTTCTCCCGGATGTACTTGGGTAATTCGCCCTAGTGGCCACCTCTGTGGTGGTAAAATATCTTCTTTTACCAAGACCAATTCTCCGATCACTGGATTTTTCCCCAACGTCTTCCATTTGCTTCTCTGCTGAAGTAACGATAGCTATTCTTGAGACCAGCGCTTCCAGATATCTTGATGCAGTTTCGTGACTAACTTCCATCTCTGATGAAGTTCTTGTGTAGCTATTTCAGATTGTGGTGGTGCTATGAGCGGTCGTCCAATCAAAAAGTGGCCTGGCGTCAGCGGGTCCAAGTCTGTGGGATCGCTGGAATGTTGCCCTATTGGTCGTGAATTCAAGCAGGCTTCTACTTGGCACAGTACCGTGCTGAATTCTTCATACGTAAGCAGCGTTTCACCAAGAACTCTTTTTAGATATCCCTTCACTGATTTTACTCCAGCCTCCCATAATCCTCCAATATGAAGACTAGCTGCGGGAATAAACTTCCAGTCAGTGCCATCATTAGCTGTGGTGTCTGCGGCTTGCTTTGTAGATCGATTGATTGCTAATTGTAGCTCCTTATCCATCTTGTTTCTGGCACCGACGAAGTTGGTGCCGTTGTCACTAAATATTTGCTTGCAGGTTCCCCGGCGAGAAAGAAACCTTTTATAAGCCGCTAAAAATGCATCAGTGGTGAGGTCGGTGACTAATTCCAGGTGGACTGCCTTTGTTACTAAACAGATGAATAAAGAAATGTATCCTTTATTGGTTTTAATTCCTATGCCTTTTGAGGCTTTTGTGAGAAATGGACCAGCATAATCGATACAACAGTGGGAGAATGGCGGCGACGGAATGATTCGGGCTTGCGGTAAGCTACCCATGAGTGGAGTATTAGTGTTTTGACGAAATCTTGCACACCTTATGCACTTATGATTCCTTCCTTGGACTACTCTTTTCCCATCAATGATCCAGAAGTTCATCCTTATGTAATTTAAAGTTAATTGTGTACCACCGTGTAACGTTTGCTGATGTGCGTGATCTATTATTATATTTGTTATATGATGTTTTTGTGGTAAAAGTATTTGGTGCTTGGCATCCATTGGCAGTAGAGAATTCTTTATTCTGCCGCCTACTCGCAAAATTCCCTCATTATCAAAAAATGGATTAAGCGAAAGAAGTTTACTTGTCTTTCTTATTGGTCTGTTTTTGCTCATTGCTTCTACTTCATCCGAAAATTCCTGCAACTGCACAATTTTGATGATGCGATTCTTGGCTTCATGGAGCTCATCAGAAGACAGATGTGCAAGATTTCTTTGTGTTATGGACTTCTTACAATTTTTGATGAACCTGAGTCTATAAGCTATAATCCTTATTTGTTTTGTATATGTTGAGCAGGTAAAGATTTCTTCTGTCTGAATTGTTGCTTTTAATGCCATGACTGGAGTTTTCACTTCTTTATCAGTAACTATATTTAGCTTGTTGGATGGCCATGCATTGGGTGTTTGACTGAGCCAGAGTGGCCCTCTCCACCAAAGATCTCGAATTACGAGCTTGGTTGGGCTAGTTCCCCTCGAGGCAATGTCCGCAGGATTTTGATCTGATCTCGCATGTCTCCATATGGCCTTGTAAAAGTTATTTTGTATTTCGGACACCCTGTTTGCTACAAACGGCTGCCAGGTGTTCGGATTCTTTGCAATCCATGCTAATGCGATTTCAGATTCGCGCCAGGCGAATACTTCCAGTAATTCGATATCCAAAGATGTGATGGTCGATTTTAACAATTGTGTTAACAGGACAGCACCACAGAGCTCTAGTCGTGGTATTGTTACTTTTAGTTTAAGGGCGCCACCTTGGTTCGTGCTGCTAGTAGCGTTATATGCACCTTCCCCAGAGAATCTGTTATTCGGGAGTATACTACTGCCGCATATGCTTTTTCGAAGGCGTCGCAGAAGCCGTGGAGCTGAATATGTTGCCTAGGTTGGTATTTGATCCATCGCGGAATTCTAATTTGTTGTAGATTTTTTAGATCTGCTTCGAGTTGCCTCCAAGAGTTTGTTATTTCTGTGGGTGGAATTTGGTCCCAATCTATCCCAGCCTTCCATAATGATTGCATGAGGAGTTTAGCTGTTATTGTTACTGGTGAAATGTACCCGAGGGGGTCAAATATTGCTGCAATTTTTGATAGTAAAATCCGTTTGGTTAATTTTGTAACCTCCTCTTTTGTTTTCAGCTGGAAGAAAAGTTCATCCCTTTTGAGATTCCAGTGTATTCCCAGTGTTTTTATGGCATTTTCTTCACCAATTTCTAGAACTCCCTTTTCAATAATCTCCTCAGGAATGTTTCTTAATAATTCCTCATTGTTTGAGGTCCATTTCCGAAGATTGAATCCTCCTTTATGTAGGAGCACAGTTATTTGACTTTGAAGTTCCTTGGCTTCTGATACAGTGTTCGCTCCTGACAGCATGTCGTCTACATAAAAATCTGTCATTAGCACTCTTTTTCCGACGGGAAGTTGTTCACCTTCATCTTGAGCAAGCTGGATTAGGACCTTGACTGCAAGTATGTGGCGGGAGCTGTTCCATAAGTAACGGTGTTTAAGACAAACTCTTGAATACGTTCGTCAGGATTTTTTCGCCATAATACGCGTTGGTAATTTCGGTCTTCTTTTGCCACCATAATCTCTCGGAACATTTTTTCAATGTCTGCAGTGAAAACAAAACGATGCTTCCTCCATCTTAACAGGATTTGGCTTAGATCTTGCTGAAGCTTTTTTCCGGTATGAAGGAGATCATTCAGGCTTGACCCAGAATCTGTCTTGCTGGATCCATTAAACACTACCCGTAGTTTTGTAGTTGTACTGTCTCCTTTGAATACTGCGTGATGTGGCAAGTAATATACTTTTCTCTCAGTGTTTTTGTAGCTTGTTGTGAGGCTCATGTGTCCCAAGGTTAAATATTCTGTGAGAAATTTGTTGTATTCTGCCATGTCATTAGGATTTTTGCTCAACCTTTTTTCCATTTGTAGCAGGCAAGCAACAGTCTTGTTTTTTGAAAAACCTAATGTTCCTAAATTTTTCCTGAAAGGTAGTAGGACTATATACCGTCCATGTTGGGTTCTTTTATGCATATTTTCAAAGTGCTGCGTACAATCATCGTTTTCCTGACTGGGTGTGGTATTCTCTATTTCCCAAAATTGTTCCAGTTTCTAGTCTATCTCACTAATTGAAAGAAAACTTGAGATTTTGTTAGTTTCCTGAGAGGCATTGGGAATATTTCCAAAGAGGATCCAGCCCAGTTTTGTATTTTGTGCAGTTGGTTGGCCATGTATAACACCATCCAAAATTATATTTGCATAAACATCAGCTCCAAGAATAAAGTCAACTGGACCTGGTTTATTGAAGTTGGGTCTGCTAAGACCATGCTTCCGTACTTATTTGTATCAACTTCTGGTATTATTCCATCTGGGAGAAATGAACATAGTTTTTCTAACACCAGTGCTTCTATTCGAAGGAGGGAGTTATTCTTGTCAGGCAGTAGTATTTTAATGCTCACTTTGCTGGTGGCTTTTACAGTTTTGCGTTGTTGACACCCATAATTGTTGTTCTGATTCGCTCTTTATGCAGTCTTAAATTTTGGACACATTCCTCAGTGATTAAGGATGCCTGTGATCCACGATCAATCAGCGCTCTTAGAAGCTCTGTTTGGCCAAATCCATTTGATACTCTTACCATTGCAGTTGGGAGCAACACGCTAGGGATTTTAATCTTGTTGTGCAAAGTTGTAATATCCTCATTTTGCAAACTGAACTGCCTCGTGAGCTCACAAGTTTTCTCTGCGACTGCTGGTTCAGCCTTAAATTGGTTTTTGGCAGTATTATCACTGGCATTGTGCAAGAGCGTATGATGTATTTTATTGCAATAGAAGCAGGTTTTGCTGGTTCTGCACCTTTCAAATTTCTTGTGTGATAAACAATTTGTGCATAAACCCTTTTTGTTTAGAAATGAATTTCTATCTTGCACATTTAATTTTTTGAACTCTACACATTGGAATACACTGTGATCTTTACTGCAGACAGCACATATATTTTTTGATATAGTAGAAGAGTAGAAAGACTTCTTCTTGTTATAATTTATAGCCTCTGACTTCACTTGTTTTGAACTTTTTATACAGTCTAGGATCTGGAAACGTTTTTCAAGGAAGTTAAGTAGCTCAGTTGTAGTTGGCATTTCCCTGGGATTGGAGAGACTCTCTTCAAACAAGTGCAAGCTTTCTGGATCTAAATTCTTCATGGTGATGCAGACAATAATTGGACCCCATTCTCCTGTCCTACAGTTCAAGTCATTCAATGCTTCTAAACACCCTTTTAGGGTGTCATGAAGCATTATGATGTCTTCTTGGCACCTGCGCTCTACCCTTTTTAGGTCCATAATGGTGTTTATATAGGTGGTAATAATTTTTCTGTTGTTATTATACCTTGCTTGAATAAGTTGTAGAGCGGTTTTGTAGTTATTATTTCTTAACTGAAGGTGGCTTATAACTTTCCTGGCTTCACCTTCTAGATGGTAGAGAAGATACTGCATCTTTTCCACTTCGCTTAAGCAGGGATTTATATGAATGATATTGTTAAACATATCAATAAACGGTTTCCAAGTTTTATAGTCTCCGTTGAACTTTGGAATCTTCATCGGAGGTAGCTTTGGAAGGTTATTGGGTCTGTCAGCTTCCAAATATGGTAGAGAATGAGTAGTATACCAAAGACTTGTTTGATTGGGGACTTCTTTAACTGTATCTGAAGTAACGGATGCTGCAATTGTTGGAGGCGGCAGTCATATGTTTGGAAAGTTGGCCTCAGTGTACTTATTAAGTGCCTGTTGCGCTATTTGAAAAAATGTTTGCGTTTTCATGTAAAGATCTTTTATAAAGTAGGAATGTTCTTTATGGAGGGAGATCTTTAGTTGATCGTGGTTCTTATTGAATTCATCCCAATATGTGTTTAAAGCAACGTTTTTGGAAGTTGGATATTCCGGAGTCTTTCGTGAGGAGCTGTCTTTTGGAATATTTATTGAGAGTTTTTCAATATTGTCGGCTAGTTGTTTTTGTAGCTCTAGTAAGTCGTCTGGGGTCATGACTACTGATGGATTAAGTGATAATACAGGGAGCTGTCTGGAATTTTATGGCGTATCCCACAAATACTCAAACTTAATTTGAGTCTGGCTGCTTGAAGTTCAGTGATAGCTCGAGAAGATGTCTGGAATTGTTTGGAGTATATCACAAGCACTCAAACTTAATTTGAGCCTTGCTAGTTTTATTTTGGTGTTATTCTGAAGAAACTTCTTGATCGCTGGCTGGCTATAGCTTCCTCAAAGTGTTCTTTGAGACGCTATGTAGTAGTATGTAGTAGTATGTAGTAGAATATTCTGATGATGAACAAAGTTCTCGATCGCTGGCGGCTATAGCTTCCTCAAAGTAATCTTTGAGACGCTATATTGTAATATACTAACTTTGATTTAATGGCTCGAAGGACCATGTGTAGAGGAAAATTCAATGGTTCTTGAATTCCTACAACGCGTGGAGAGGTCGAAAAGTACTGGTCAAAATAAAACTTGTCGCTTTCTATTTTAACTCTAAATTTTATTCGACTAATACACTTAATTTATATACAAAAAAAATGATGACATTTAGAAATGAAATAAAGAATGCATTACAAAAATTATTGGAACATGAAAAACAAAATATTAAGAAATTCTCGTAATAAAGAAATGCATATGCGCAACATGTTGCATCACACTAAATTCATCGCCCATGCTATATGTAAGTTAACAAGAATGCACGCGGAAATGTAAACAAAAATGCAATTGATTATTGTGATTGCGAATGAAGTTTGAATTGCTGACCTTGTTATTGGGTCACAGGTAGATGAATTTAGCGTGAATTTTTTACATATTGAACTGAAATGAAAAAGTTACTGTTCAGCACTGAACAATACCTGTCTTACCCCTTTTCAGATTTTATGTATATGTATGGGAAAGTTGTAAAGCTAACTTTTCATAATTAAATAAATTTCGAGCCTTTTTAGGTACACAGGGAGAAAAAAAAGTACAAAAAAAAATAGAACAAAATGAAGAAAATTTTAGAGGAGCAAAAAATATAAAAAAAAAATTAAAAGAAACCCCGAAAAGTAGCGTGAGGGCAGAACGCTACAGCGTGGGGACGGCCCACCGTGCAAAGCAAAATAACACAACACCAAGAAACAAAAAAAAGACCCACAAGAAGATAGTGGCTAGGGAGATGAGTTCGCAGCAGCTCCCAACGTGGGGACGACCCACAAGAGTCTCAAGCCGGGCATTCTTCACAAACATGGTTCCACAGCCGGGACTCGATATGGCACCGCATCACACCAAGAAAACAAAACGCTAGGGAGAAAATGAAGAAGGGATACAAAGAGTTAAAATCCTCAAACCGAGGCTAATCCACAAGGGATTAGAGGTGAAACATCTACTCATTAAAGGACATATCTAGAAGGTAAAAAGGATCTTAATAACAAGAGGTATACCGGCCGCTAGGTTGAGCAGGTCCTAAGCGGCGCATTTGTAACCTGTAGCTACCAGTTAAGCTGGCTGGATGCCTTCTTAGGGCTACCAGGACTAACCTAGCTCGGTTCAAGACTTAATATCCTGTGCATGATAGACTCCGATAGGGAGACCTTTCTCATTCCTTAGTAATAAGCAATGCGGCCTATGCGCTCTACAACAGTTGCTTTGATGAATTTTGGAGCCAGCTTCGCCGTGAACCGATCTACCGCACTACTCTGCACGTGATTTCGTACGAAAACGATCTGGCCTGGTTGAAAGGTCCTCATGCGGGTTCGGAGATTGTAGCCTGCGGAGTATGTTTTGTACACCTCCGCCAGATGTGCTTTGATCTCGTCCCGCACTGAGTGCACTCCTTGATTTACTGGGATTATTTCAGGTGCACCGTCTGTGTCCGAGGTCAGATCGCGCAGTAATTTGTAGGCGTTCCCATGTGTTACGGGGTGTCTTCCAAACATCGCGAAGTACGGGGAGCACCTGGTGGAATCGTGTACTACGTTTCGAAGAGCGAACGCTGTCTCAGTCAGGTGTTCATCCCAGTTCCGGTGATCGTCTCCAACATACGCGCGGACGCAGCGAGTACTGATTGGTTGACTCGCTCGGATGCGTTGGACTGAGGTGAATAAGATGGGGAGAGGCAGTGCTCGACCCCATGATTCTGTAACGATTGGATAAAGAGGTTGGAATTGAACTGGCTTCCATTGTCAGAATGGAGGAATTCTGGAACCTCGAACACATGGTATACTTCTTGTTCCAAGTAGCCTACGACTCTGGCGGAAGTGGCTTCTGGCATTGCTTTCAGCAGCACAAATTTGGTTAAGTGGTCAAGGATGATGGAGATGTACCTGTTGCCCTTTTCGCTCAGTGGATAAGGACCCAATAAATCGCAGAACACGCGCTGCCAAGGTAGCTCTGTGTATCGTCGCTCTCCTAAAGGAGGTCTAAGATAATAGTTGCACGGCTTCACGCTTTTACAAACTTCACAATGATTAACAAATCTTTGCACGTCGATCCCCATTGACGGCCAATAGTAGTGACGACGCAGCTTTTCGAGGGTTTTGGCAATCCGAAAATGCGCGGATGTTGGTGAGCAGAGTTCCTCGTCGATCAGTTTGGTGGTGAGACCTTTAGGCACCCAAAGCTTCCATGAGACTTGACCCCCTCCCACGATGTTCTTGGGAGAAACAAATGATATATACAACTAGCCGTCTGTGACTCGGAGGTTATTGCAGGCGTCTGGGCTAGAGATTATTCTCTGAACTGGGCCCACATAGGACGTCTCAAGATATGCCTGTGAATCTAGAACGACTTCTTCAATAGCGGGAGAACAAGCGTCCTTCTCCATGATAGAACTCCTCAATTCCTCGGCAAAACAGCGGGATAGGGCGTCCGCCACCACGTTTTCCTTGCCTTTCCGATATTCGATGTTGAAGGTGAAGGCTTGGAGCTTAAGACTCCACCGTTCCAGCCTGCCACATAGATCTCTTTGGTCCATGAGGCATTTGATGATCGTAAACTCCAGGCCTTCAACATATGGTCGGAACCGTTTGACGCTCAGTACCGCCGCCAGACACTCTAACTCGGTGATGCTATAGTTTTTTTGTGCCGCATTCAACTTTTGCGACATAAACGCGATGGGGTGTTCAGCTCCGTCAGCAGATCGCTGGAATAACACGCTGCCCACTCCCGTCGTGCTTGCATCACACCGTATGAAAAACGGTTGCTTGAAATCTGGATTAGCAAGTACTGGCGCAGTGGTAAGACATCCCTTCAGCTGTGTGAATGCTTGCTCGGCCGGCTCGTTCCACAGGAATTTAATATTCTTTCTCAGCAGGTCTGTGAGAGGAGTAGCGATTGTCGCGAACTGCGGAATGAAACGCCGCTACCAGCCACAGACCCCAGGAAGCTTCGGACCTTCTTGACGGTGTTTGGTCTTCGAAAGTTCTGAATGGCAGCTACTTTCTCTGGGTATGCCCTCATGCAGCCATTTCCAACTACAAAACCACGATGCCTGACTTCTCACATGCAGAACTTACTCTTCTCCACGTTAATGGTCAAGCCAGCCTTACGCAGCAGCTCTGCGTCTATACTAAGCAACTTGAGGTGTTCATTAAACGTGGAGTAGGTAATAAGCAAGTTGTCTAAGTAGAGAGATACCTGGTCGTACAGTTGGTGTGGAATGACCTTACACATTAACTTACACATCATCTGAGGAGCGTTACAGAGCCCGAAGGGGAGTACTGTGAACTGGTACAACGGTCGCCCTGGAACGGCGAACGCAGTCTTATCGCGGGAAGGTTTTGCTAGTGGAATTTGCCAGAAAGCATCTTTCAGATCGATGGCTGAAATAAAGTCTCTTGCAATCGACTCAAAAGCCCGTCGATGAGAGGTACCGGAAATGCGTCCGGCACGGTCACAGAGTTTAACTTGCGAGCGTCCAAACATAATCGAACCTTTCCATTTGGTTTTCTCACTAAAGTGACGGGAGAAGACCATACACTCTGACTCTCCTCGATAACTTCGAGTGCGAGCATATGGTCGAGCTCGTCGTACATTGCTTTCTGTATCACTGGGGATACAGCGTAATAGCGTTGCTTGATGGGCTTTGCAGCACCGACATCTATCTCGTGCTCAACGTAAGACGTGCGACCGAGGCCGTGTTTGCTGAAAGATGGAAAGGTTTCAACCACGGTCTGCAAGCGTTGGTTGTCTTCATCAGACAGGTCATGTTTCTGAGAGCACATGGGTGCGGGCTTAGGTAGTGAATATAGCTCGCTTACCATGACTGGAGCTAGGCCAAAAGCTCTCCAAAAATCGATCCCCAAATACGGGGACTGTCGCAGAGAAGGAACTACATGGAGCCGCATCGTGCGCGTCTTCTCTCCATACTTCATTAGTAGCACACGAATATGACCTAACACGCGTTGCTGTTGACCGTCCGCAGTCGATATGGCAGACGGCATGGAATGGAAGCGGATCCCTGCTCTTTCCAGAAATTGTTCGCCCCCGAAACCTAACACGCTCACGCTGGCGCCACTGTCTAATAGACCCCTTATTCGCTGGCCTAGAATAAAGACATCAGCGTAAGGCCGAAGGTCTGTACTACTTGGCAGCGTAGTTTCAGCGACGGCTGCCTTTATATTTCTGCGCAGGCTGTGGTAACGCCTGGTGAGTGATTCGGTCCTCGGCGGATACACGTTTGTTCTGGTAAGGGAAAATGGTTCTTCACTGGCATCGCTGTCTGAATCGGTGACGAAATCTCCTGATATATTTTCGGAGGATGTGCAACTACAGGATTCTGAGTCCCATGGTTCCTCCATTGGAAGGGTTTGAATGGTTTGGACACCCACATTGTAAATGGCTGCTGGTGCCATAGGACCAGGGTTAGTCAGATCTGGAATTACTACTGAAAGCAGGTTCTGTTCAGGTGAATCATGGAATTCTATCTGGCTGCCCTTGGGCGGGGCACACCCATCACCCCCATGCAGCTGACCTAGCGGAAGCGCTCTGGTTCAGTGTTGGTTGCCGCTTCGCTGGTGGAACGTCTTGAAATCTGGGCCGGAGTCAGAATACGCGGAGTTCCCACTGAGTTCTGACTCCGCCTCAGGTTTCCCGACGAGCAAGTTAGGCACTAGCTTTTCACAACACCTGCTGAGCCACACCCGTAGCAGAATATTCGCCGTGGTCGCAGCTGATAGGCGTGATGCGTGTGTCCCTCCGCAGCACAGTTCCAGCAGATGAGTCTTGATCTTGGTGGTAGTGCATAATCCCTCTGTGGCATAGCTTGAAGAGCTGCTACCACATCGTGTGTCTCGGCTTCCGGGTCGTCCGACAGAAACTGATTATCCGAATATAGTTCGTGGACCGAACGTCGTGGCGGTAACTCTCGAAGCTATGGCTTGGTCTGGGACCAAAGTTTTTCGAATTTGCACCACAAGTCTCTCAGGTCGAGAACGTTCTCCGTGTGATGCAACAGCAACGCCTCCTGCAAAGCCGGCTTCATATTTCTTCTTAAGATCTCCACGAGCTCCTCTTTGGGGGTCGGGCGAGACATTTTTGAAACCAGCGCATGAACCGCCAAGCGATAGTCGCTGAAGGATTCTCGAGGACCTCGTGTTCGTGCTTCTACTAGTTTACGTATTTCGTAATCTGTCTTCTGATTCCTGAACTCCCGAAGAAGTGCCGCACGTAGTTCCGTCCAGGAATGAGAACGGTGGTCTCGCAGGTACAGCCAGTACCAATTCGCGGCTTTTCCAGTGACGAGCGAGTGGTAACCTGCGCAGAGCTCGGAATAAGGCACTTTTTCTAACAGAGCTTGTGACTCCATACGAAAAACGAACTCAGTCACATCCAGACCGGGGGTACCATCGAAGTATAGCTTCCATTTGAACACAGGACTGTTCGTTATGCTACCACGGTCTCTAGCGGTACCCTGCCGATGGTATGCTGACGCGTTCAGAGGTGAGACAGCCGAGCCTGGCAACCTGAGAGGTCGCGACTCGAAGTCGTCGAATCTCGGCTGAGGAGCCACGCCGGAATTTGGTACAGAGTGCAAACCCTCTAATCTTTCCCCCACGGAACGGACGCGCGCTATTCCTTGGAGCTGTGCCATCAGTGGCTACTGAGCGGTATGCGTGTCGGCAGGAGCGAGTAGATCGCGTACCCTCTCCAGGGCTGGAAAGTTAAGACATGATAGATCTGGGTTGAAGCGGGGACTCCCCGTGCTAGCCTTCGGAGTACTCAAGGTGGTGTAGACTGTTCATGTGGAAGTTTTGGAAGTGGCACCCGTTAAGGAAGCTCTTCCAAGGTTAACTTCGCCTACGGTGATGGACGGAACTGCCAGGCTGTAAGCGCCTTCCTCAACGGACACCCGTGCAGGCAGGGGAAGTCGGATTGTCTCGACTGAGCTCAGGAGACCCTCCAATGTAGCAACATATTCTTGGGCTTCTGCACGTACAGATGGAGAAGTGTTGTGCAGCCGTCGGGCTCTGTAGAGGACATGAATAATCTGACTACGATAGCAGGAGCGATCCTCATCCGTCCGAAAAGGGTCCGTAGCGAGGTCATACCTCAAAGCTCCACTCGGCTGCTGAGATATTCGACCTCCCGCGCGGGATTCTTGTGAGCATGTGATTTTTGCGCTTCTTTGCTAGGATCCAACTGCTCGGCTTCGAAAGCCTTCTGAAGCTGCTCTCGAGCGTCCTCGTGAGATGAATCGATGTTGCGCACCCTGTACTCGACCGCCAGCTCATCTGAAGATAAATAGTTGAAATCCATACTTGGTCCGTTGAAACTGATCACTTGCAGCAATAGGAATGGTACTTGGGTTGTACCAATATCCCGGTAATAGGGAAGAGGTATATGGCTCGTATGTGGAACCCGTTCGAAGGTTAGGTGTTCTGTACCCAGAAGGTGTACAAGACGACAAATATGTGATAGGCCAGAGTTCCCTGTAGACTTAGCGCGTATTACTTCTATAAACTCAGAAGAAAATCCAAAATACTACCTTTATGACAGATCTAAACCGGGAGATCTATACTTTATTCGTGCCAATTTTATGCGTTTGTAACTATATATATTCAAACGAAAATTCAAAGATATTACTTTGTTGTGCATCCAAAGGGACGATCTAAGAATTGTGCGCTATATCAATATTTTAATTAATTCGAAGGAAACTCCAAATGATAAATCTTTATTGTGGATCTAAAGAGGAAGATCTAGAAATTATTCGTACTAACTTTGTGCGTATATGACTATTTAAATCCAAGCAAAAATTCAGGGCATGAACCTTAAAATTGATCTACAGTGGGAGATCTATAAATTACTCGTACCAAATTTCTGCGTATATAACTATATATATCTAAACGAAAATTATAAAAAAAAAAAATATTACTCTATTGTGCATCCAAAAAGGAAGTTCTGCGAAATTTGCGTGTATTATACTCGTACACCCCAAAAAAAAATGTTTATTACATATATGCTCAAAAGAAAGTTCACAATAGAGTGTTGCGTATTATAGTCATGCGCCTATAAACGAGTTAGTTCCACGAAGGAATACCTATACTATGTACGAGTATGACATTCGCATATAGATAAATATTTATGCTTAAAAGAAAATTCAGAAATAATACTTTTATTTAATTTTGATATTAATATTTTATTTATTTGGAAGAAGATCTGGAAATTTCCTCGTACTAGATTTGTGCGTATATAACTAAGCAAACTCAAACGAAAATTGAGGACATTAACCTCAGAATAGATCTCAAATGGAAAATTTATAATTTACGTATACTATTTGAAGCGTGTAATCATAAGAAGGAGGTGGCTTGGCCATGCAGCGGTCTACCCGAACACACACCCACAACATCATTTCAACACTCCAGCTCTGCGAACTGGAACAAAACAAATCATTCTCAATCTCTCCCTCCAACTCTCTTTGTCCAACCCCCGGGCTGGTCACAATCACGGAATTAGTTAGCGAGGAAGGAATTAAGACAAATTGGCCCACTCCACTGCCCGAGCAAAGACCGGCGCCGTAAAGATGAATTTAGCTCATAAATTTACCGAGGCAGTGGGCCGGCCAAATCAGGAGCAGATGATCGACTGTTCAGTGGCTACCAGTACTCAGGAAGAAGCAGTAGCTGCTTTGTAATAAGATACCCAAAGAAAATAAAAATAAACCATCACTAATCATGTCCCAAATGGACGAACTACTACAATTACTGCCACAAAAAAAATAGAAATAAAATACTGTCTTCTTCCTGGAACTAGCAGCTGTGAACGGAGCTGATGCTCGTAAAGCATGCTTCGCATACAACATTCACTGTCCACAGATCATCCAATCACCATGCGTTACCAGTGCTGATGTCTCACGACGGGCACTCACGAAGGAGTAGGAAAATTTGAAATAAAAAAAAACATGAACCAGCTTTTCAAATCGATGTGAAAATTGTAAGCCTTGCCAAATCAAGCCCATTGCCAAGGATACCATAGAATCAAGAGGTGAACGCCGTTCACCAACTTAACGACGGAGCCGAGATATGGCCATGCTTCTTTGAATGTGGAAAAGCCTTTGTCGATGATTGATACTCTCCCCAGCGTTCACGGGCTGAAGCTTTAGCCTCGGAGAGTACGCCTAGCGTAGAAAACCTGCTACGTACCGAGCGAGATGTATACTTCATCATGAAGGTTATACAAAATCCAAAAGAAATAAAAGTGTATATATTATTTGAATGTGATTCGACGAGATTTACGTGGTTGCACCAATGGAGTGAAATCACGAGCCATCTCGCCAGCTACCAAAGCCAGATCTAACGAGAGCCAAAGGGAACTACCACTAAAGCAACGAGCTTTACGGGAGAAAAAGGTAGCTCTGCGTAGACCAAGCCATTAGCAGCATAGCAAGACAACTCGTTCCAGCAAGCTAAAGCTGTTTGTTTCAATTGACGAAAAGACCCTCAATTGAAATGAATTGAATTACACAATATAGAACTTATTTAATAAAAAAAAATCGAAATTGAGAATAAAGTACTGAATAACTTAGAGAAAAGCGAATGAAACTGACGAAATGGTTTATGTGGTGTAGTTAATTGATCTACAAAAGAAACAAAAATGTTGGTCATGAGGAAGTAAAAACATTACACTTTAGTCAAGAGAAGCTTGACTAAAGATAAAAAAAACCGCAGTTTGGGCGCCATTATTTGTAGCGAAGCACAAATGAGCGACCAGAAATATCAAAAATAAAACTTGAAATAGTAGTTCAGTTTTAGTCAAGAGAAGCTTGACTAAAGATAAAAAAAAACCGAACTTGGGCGCCATTTGTAGCGAAGAACAAATGAGCGGCCAGAAATATCAAAAATAAAACTTGAAATAGTAGTTCAGCTTTGGTCAAGAGAAGCTTGACTAAAAATTAAAAAAAAACCGAATTTGGGCGCCATCTGTAGCGAAGCACAAGTGAGCGGCCAGAAATATCAAAAATAAAACTTGAAATAGTAGTTCAGCTTTAGTCAAGAGAAGCTTGACTAAAGATAAAAAAAAACCTAATTTGGGCGCCATTTATAGCGAAGCACAAAAGAGCGGCCAGAAATATCAAAAATAAAACTTGAAATAGTAGTTCAGCTTTAGTCAAGAAAAGCTTGACTAAAGATAAAAAAAACCGAAGTTGGGCGCCATTTGTAGCGAAGAGCGCGCCCGCTGTCAGCCCTACCTACATCCATCTTGCCATGAGCATAGATACGTGCTGCAACAGACGCCTCCTGCTGCAAAAATCACCTTAGGGACATGTGCGGCCGCACAGCATATTGCCGCTAGCGGTCAGCCGGCTTGGGGTGGTTCTTGCCACCCACGTCCCCTCAGTGTTTGAGACCTGTGCGTAAACAACAAAAAAACTGACTCGTCTTTACTAGACTTCAGATGGACGGACGGACGAAAACAAAACAAAATTTACATGTTTAACCACCCGGAGAAAGTACGACGCCGAAAGAGAGAGAGAGAGAGAGAGAGCGTTGACTCCAGATGGTGGTGGAGTCCCGAGTGGACGTAGATTGGCCCCATCGCCCCCATCCACCCTGGCTAAGACGTGGGAGTCGCGGTAAATCTCTTAGCCCCCATTATGTTCGTTCGACTAAGA